>VWZT01013261.1:2632842-2739857 GCA_013397055.1 Pachycephala philippinensis
AGTTAATTAGATTAAAATCTTAGGAACCATTTCAATTTTTGGGGGAACACAAAGGCTGCAGTGCCATTGAAGGCAGAGTACTTAATGTCTCAAAGTTATATATTAGGAAGTAGGAGGCGAAAATAAATCTCATTAGAAAATTACACTCCCATAAGTGGTGCACACTTGTATGTGGGATTCCCTTAGCATATATATATATATATAAAATATATATATTTATATATATATGGCATAAAATTCACAAATGCAACTCAAAAGACTTGCATTTGTTTTACAGGTGTATGGTTATAACCATCTGACTGTTCCCAAATCCTCATTCTGTCAAAGGTTGGAAGGATTACTTGTAAAAGGTGATAACTGATATGGACTTTTCAGAGAAGTCACAAGACCCCCTCCCAAGGACTCATTCTATACCAAAGCAAATATGAAAGTAGGTGAGTGGAAATTGATGGTCTGTAAAACTACATTCTCTGTCCACTTAGTGGCTCAAGAGGAATTTTTTACTGTTTCAAACTATGTAAAAGGGAGAAGACATTACTAGTACCACACCATGGGGGTTTTTTTTGTTTGTTTGGGGTTTTTTCTGAAATAGGAACAGTGCGGGTGAGAAACAGCTTCAGGGAATGAAAACGGCCATTACTGGCAGAGACTAATGCTGACTTACCTTATCTTTTCAATGGTCTAAAAATCAGCACTGGGAAACACCTATTAAACGGTCTTTTCTTGTTTACTGTTCTTTGACTTGACTATGCTTTTACTCAGCTATTTATATTCCCTCAAATTTTCCTTAATTTTATTGGGTTGCAAAGCATAATAAGAAAAATGGAAAGTAAATAAGAAGTGCTATTACTCAAAGGCCTAATGATGTTTCTTTAGATGTTTGTGTTTGGAAGGCACTGAATTAGATCCTTACCAGGGGATAGATTTTAGTAACATGAATAAGATAAAAAGATAAGGGTTTCTTCCTGTTTACCTGGATCTTTTGATGTATTTATCCTGTGTGAGAATAAGCTGGGATTATGTGCTTATACTTATCTCTGTTTACTTACAGTGGCTTTTGAAATCTTCTCCTGAAACTTCTTTGGTGCTCAGAGGATAATTTTTGGTCATGCAAAATTCCAAAAGGCAAGAAATGGATGTGAGGGAATCAACTGAGCAGAGCAACCATAGCTCATTTATTTCCCTTCCTGCATTGGAGAAGAAACATTGTAGGTTACATTGCGTCAGCCAAATCTGAGTTCAAGACCTCATCCAGAGTGTTGAAACTCCTTGGCAAAGTTAAGTAACATCTGCAAATACTTGGGTGGATATTATGTATGGCTACAATACACTCATCACACATTGCAAACTGTGTTCAAAATTATAATTTTGTAAATATTTCATGTGGACATGGTGCATCTGTAAAGAAGAAATTTATAATACTTGTGAAAATTTCCTGGGCTGTATACTTGCATACATACATACATATGTATTTCTATTACATATATGTGTTTGTGTGTGTGCATAAACTGCTTTATTATATTTTCAGAACACCATCTTAGATGTCACTCATGATCTTACTACACTCAGTAAGAATTATACCAAGTGAATAATAAAGGCATCGCAAAACAATTACAAAAAACCACCATCAGGTTTTACTTTTAATACCACATGGTTCTCAAGCTGAGTTTGTTACAAGATTTAGCAGAATTTAAACATATCCGTAGTTAGTTTAGTTAGCCATTACATATTTATATTAAAAACATATGTAAGAAATACAAAGAAACAAAGCAGAAAACTCACCACAAAAATCTTTGATTTACAAAGCTACCTTCAGCGGGATTTAAAGGTTGATTCTCCTAATCTCCCATAAAACCATTAAGTTAAGACAACTCTTATCTGTCCTTTCTAATTTTATGTATTAGATACAAAGTCGAAAACTATTTTTTTTGGAAAGTGTGTACATAAAACTGTCACTTCTAGTATTGCCCTAAAGGGTGCAGTGCTTTGCTATACAAAGAGAAGTCCTTGCCCTAGGAAGTTTACAAGTGGTTCAGCTCTCTTCATGCAAACAGATCAGATCTGTAAAGCAATTAGTCATGCACATATAGTTTCAAATGTTTGATTTCCCTTACTGAGTTTTCAGCAGACTAGGAGTTATCTACACGTTATCAGATCCAAACCTGTGTACTTGACGACACAGGTACTTGTGAGAGGTGAGATCAGGAAGCAACAGTTTTGGGAAGGAAATGCGACATCAATAGTAATTTTATGTAGTTTCAAGAAATGACTGGAACCTGGAATTGTTCACCCTTGAGAAATTGTGATATTTCAGTATTAGTATTTACAGACAACTAAGGAAAACAAGACAGCATCTATCAAAATGATTTATGAAACATGAATTTTCCAAAAGCTTTCTGACACTTTACTTGAAAAGTTTTTCTGGAAACAAACAATTTTTTCAATTGCTACATATTATTGGAGATTAACTTAACACTGAGTGTTATCTGCTTGAATCAGAATTTTGTCCTAGGAGACTTAAATTTTATGTATCTTACCTTTTTAGAGTTCTCTTCGACAAGCTGCTTGGATAGAAAACATTTTCATAATATGCTGCAGTCATGTTTTTTTTTTTCTGTCTGTTATTCAGGAGGACCACAGTAAGTCATGAAATATGTATTATGAATATATGACTCTTGCCTTGGGGTGGAAAAGATATGATCCACCAATATATCTTCCTAAAATTTATATCTGGTATAAATAAATTTTACATTGTTCCAAATGTAGAAGAAAAACAAAGAAAAAAAAGAGAAAGGGAATTAAAAATAATAATAATAAAAAAAAATTTGAGTCAATACTACTAAAAGCTTTGCCATTTTATATATTTTTCCCCCAGATCATGTGGGTGGAAAATAATTTGGTTTTCTAATCAGTCTGGTTGAGTAGTTTTACTCATGAAAATTCTGTGCAAAACCTGAGAGTTCTGAGTAGCAAACTGAATTGTGAAATTAAGAGAATTGTCTAGTTTTTGTAAGTGTATTGCAGCAGATACATTCCTTGATGCTGCTTTCAAGTGTGGGATTACATCCCACCTGACGAAGGCCCATTACATGCACGATACGGAAAGAAAATGAGTGAATACTAGTAAGGGGGAAATTACTGGACAATATAATACATGCACTGGGCCATTGAAAGAAATATATACTGCTGTTTACATTTGCAAAGAATGTTCCCCAATAATTTTTTTTTTTTAAATCCCTATGTGAGGGGATAAAATTTATCAGTCTGTGTAAAGTGTTATCATCTTTTTTTTTAGCCAGCACTGATTGCAGCTAAATATGCTTAACTGACTGTTAGTAAATACTTTTATGTTTATATATATGCACAAACTACATAGATTGGTAAAACAGATCTAGTTCTACCCTTTTCTAATAATTTCTTTTCAAAATCCAAGCATAATCATTCCCAAACTACAGCTCGTTGGGACTTCTACAATCATTCAGCTTTTTAATAAAAATCACTTAGAGCCAACATATATTGTATGAATATACCAGATTTGGTGAGACTGTCAACAGAAGAGTTGTTCAGCTGTCTATTAGATTTTCTGCTTCATATGATACTCTCTAAGAGTATAACTTCTTGGAGGAAAAATGTCTTTGAAGACAGAAAAAGAAATTTCCATCTCAATCTGGACTTGGTCGATCTATCTATAAGAGACATAGCATAGAAACCTCTGCTTTCTCAGGGGAACAGGACTTATACAGACTCCTCTTGCTCTTTTTCTTTTCCTGTCCTTATCTAACAACTTTCGAGCTCACAGCCAAAGAAGTAGAGCTATCAGAGATATTAAGTTCTGCCAAAGAGTCTTTACTAATTACCTCAATGGCAGAAGTGAGCTTCGTGTGTACTAGACACCTGGGAATGTACATTCATTTCCAAAACATGGCTTCCTAGGAAACCAGGACTGTTCCCAGGCTCTCAGAGGTACTTGTAATTTGTAAATGTATTAACATTTATCTTGGATGACAGGAATCTACAGGATAAACTGTTTTGCTCAGGGAGGTTTCTTTGTTGCTTTAGGTTTGGTTTGGTTTTTTTAATCAAGAAACACATGCAAATCACCACACAAATCTACACAGAAGCATGCTCCAAGGGACCAAACCCTGCCATTAGGTAAAATCAGCCCAAAGAGGCCAGGAGGCCTGTAAGGATGTGTCTCTGCCTGTCTTTGGAGAATAAATATGCTGAGGCCTGGGAACTCTCCAAACAGCTGCTCCTCTCTGTGAAGAGTATTGGGAGTGTCATCTACAGAAACAGATCCTCAATTCATGTAGATATCTCACCTCTAGAACACAAACTGTCCTAATGGCACCCAGCCTAAACTTTACTCTTCACCTCCCTGGGTTTAAATTCCACATACATTTGGCTGATGTGAACTTGCAGCAATTAAATGATTTGTGTGTGTCCAGCTTGGCTTCCTTTTGAAACTCCAGGGTGTCAGAAGCTGAGTGAACCTGCCATGAGGCTGGGGGACATGAAAGCATCAAAGTCAGGAATCATCTGGCTCTTCACTGGCTGTGCACTATCAGCCAAAGGCAGCAAACAAAGGAGGAATCCTGAAGGTGCTATTTGACTGCACAGAAAAGTACCATACGAGGAAAGGTGTCCAGTCATCCTCTGTCCAGAAAAATTAGCTGACATTGAGAGAAATTGCTCTCTGCTACACCTCACACAGGGTGATCGTGTGGTGACTCACAAAGTCCATTGCATGGGTCCACAGGAGATGAAAAACATCCCACACACCATGCATTCATCTTACACAATGAAAAAAAAGGTCACAATAATTAATACCCTGAATCACTCCCAGAATAAGAAACAACTGAAAGAAAAAAAATTAATTTGCTTGAAATATTTTACTCAGTATTTTCTTTGTAGGTTCCATTTTTAAAAAAATTTCATTCAAGGGTAGGCCTACTTTGATTTGAGTGATTGATAACTGCTTTTAAAATGTTATTGGAATGTGAAACATTCATGGACCAGAAATGTAAGTCCATCTCTTATCAATCAGCTTATAGGGTCATTTTATTTCACCTCATTTTCTCCATCCCTCAGGTCCAGAAGATTTTTAACTAATCACACAGAGTGGCCTACATTCAGTGAGACTTCTCTCCCTTCTGCCCCACAGCTGTTGGTCTTCACTACCCTTAAGAGAATAAGTTTTGTTTGTCTCAAAGAAGAATTTAATCCATGGATTCCGAATCCCTGGTGTCTTTCCTGACCATCAAGCTGCAGGCTGTGCAGGGGGTTAATGGCTGCCACCACTTGTTTGAAATTGGGGCTTATGTCTAGCTCTTTGACTGTAACATTGGTCGAAGGGCTGACATCCACTAGTGAGTGCTTATGGCTTGATGAGCAATGGCATGTTGGATGGGCTTTGATAAAGTCATCTCTTTCGTTTCGTATCTGTGAGGCAAAGTGAGAAAAACATCCTTTTTTTTTGCTGAAATTTAAGTGTTTCATCTCATGTTTGCCACAGAAACTGCTAGGTACAGCATAACTGCTCAGGTGAAGTTGTGGTAACTTGCCTGACTGTCCCACCCTTAGTTTCCTTTGGACAGTAAGCACAAGGTCCCATGCTACTTGCTAATGGCCACCTCAAATTTCTCACCATTTTAAGTTCTCACCCTCAGGATGAAGGCTCCTTGGTCAGTTTTGGAGGTACATGTAGACTGAAATATATGTAAAAGTTAAGTGCTCTTGTGGCTCTATCCTTTGGTTTAAGAATTTATTCTCTTATTTATCTGTCATGATCGAGGAAAATGGCCTAGGAAAAGGTAATAACTCTAACTAATTCAATTAGTCTTCTTCACAGTCTTGAGAAATGGATTACTGTCACAGTCCATGCAATTCTACTTTCTGGTAGCTAAGGACTTAAAATATTTAATGTTTGCTGAGTACTACATATGAAGAAGAGAGTGTGAAGAGGAAGGTGAGTTGTTGGATTTAAAATAATACATTGATTTGTAAACCTTGGGCTAAGCAAAGCAGCAAATATGTTGCCTCACAGTTTCCTGACATACAAATGATATTGTTTTTGATACAGTACTCAGCATCCACAGCTTCTGTCCTAATAATGCAGATGCTGACGACTATGGATTTCCACAAAACCACAAATATCAGGTTTTTCAATAAAGGACTTTCCACAGAGTAATAACAAATCCTGCACCTGTTATTAGCTAAATTAAATGATTTACTGAATATTTTTCAGCACAGTTAAACAGAATATCTCAAAGGTGAGAAAATGAGCATAATTTAAGTCTGAAGAAAAAATAAAACATCTCTCTAAATGTCAGGTGGCCTTATGCAGAGCACTCTGCCACGTCTTTCCTTTGCTCATGAATCTATCACCAGAAAAGACACAGCCTCTCATCATACCTGTACAAGTATGGCAATGGGGAGAATCAGTTTTTCAGCAGTTCTGGATGGGCAAAGCTGATGCCTGAAGTAGCACTTTTTAACCTTGAGAGAGCCAATGCACGTCCAAGGCTGCTTGTTCTGTGCACTATTTGAAAGAGTTGCCATGTAGAGGATGACGTCCTGAATTCTGCACTAGTTCTCAGATATGAATACAGTTTAGCTCTGTCAGAGTTGCCGTCCTAGTAGTCTGAGATCACCATGGCATGAATGGCAGAAATTGTAAGATCTCCTCATTAAAGAAAATTAGCTTAATCTTTAGGGGGTATGAAAACATGGGAAAAAAACAAACCGATAAGGCCATAGATGTATTTTCCTTTCCAAATAGCATCTGTGGGTACAGCACGACCGCAAAGACCTGTTTCCATGCTTCCCTCTAAAGTGACCAACCAGTTTTGCTTATCTTTATTAGCTACTTTTCTTAGCAAATTACACTCATTTACTTTTCCAGACTGAGTAAGAGCCAAGTGTATGTTTACTCTTTTCTCTTTCTAACATTTTTGTGTCTACAGAAGACGGCTAGATCAGATACTGTGGAGCAGATGTTTTCATCAGGGTGTTTTTTTTTTTGTCAGCAGAGCTTAAATCTTTTTCCAGTGAAGCTGTAGATAGTAGCATATCAAATTTCTCCTCCTTGAGAATTTCCTTGCTGGCTTTGCCTTTCCATAAAAAGTCCATGGACTTGTGGTACTTTATCGACCACAGATTGAAAGCTTCTGTTTTGGAAATGCTGTCTTAGCTTGCAAGGTCACTTAATGACCCACAGACAGAGGTTTCACTGGAATTGTCTCCAGTACCTTTCTCATGTTGCTGATGATCACTGTCTCTTTTCTTGGAGCCACTCATGAAGCTGCTCTTTGTTATTCTTTTTGCACTCCACCTGGAAGAAAAAAATCCATGTGAATTGGATGCGAAGATCTGTTTTGTCTGGACATTTATTTCCTTAGGTCTTAAACTAAGTTTGTTAAATATGTGTAGACAGGAGTGGATCTGGGAATATGCTGCAATGACTGAAGAGCATTTTCTACTTGGTGTTTAGCTTGGCCAAAGGCCGGCTGAACACTGCCAGTCCCATGAGTCGGTTCTTACAATCTCTCATCCCTAAATATTCCTGCTGCTGTTATAAGATAATTCCAGATTTTCAGCTGCAGACCTGGCATGCTGATTGCTTGGCTCATACTAACTGCAACTGGCCAGATTTTCCTTTCTGAGGAAGAGCTTAACAGAAGATGGCATTTGTTCTGGCAAGACAAAGTAGAGTAAGTCTGAAATGTCTAATCTTTTTGATAGAATTAATAGGCACCTGTGTGTTTCAGTTAGCTGGTCAGCCAGTCGGAGGGTGCTCCTGGATTTAGCACAAGAAGTAATCTCAGACAAAACACACCTCAAACACTTGCTGGCTTTTTGGTATTCCCTACTATAAACACGCTCAAATAAAATGAGGTGAGGAGGTGAGGCAGGTGAGAATCATCCATGAGCAGGAGTGCTGCTAACCTCAGACTGCACTGAAGGCATATGTTCGTCTATGTTAAAGATTTAATTAGGCTCCACAAAAAAGTTGGCACCTGCTTATTAAAGCACAGGATACAGGCTGCTACGTCTCATATTAGAAAGAGAATATGAATATTCATAAGATAAAAATCACTTATTTCAGTGTTATAAGTACAGTAGGTTAGCTTCTGACCAACATCTTTGATAATCATATACATGAGGATAGATTAATAAGCAATAGGCTTTCTCCGTCACCAAATGCAGCTTTTCATTCTTTTGATTTTATTCTGTGCTCACAATAAATTCAGTTGTTGAACAGCCTTTTCTGCACAGTTTTTTTATATTTTAGCTTTCAGATCATAACTAGCTACAATAGAAATGTACTGCTTATGTGATAGCTTTGCAGATCTAACATATTTTCTTGGGAGACTCAGACCTAATGCCCTCAGACTTTTTGTGATATTTGAAGCTCTTGTATTATAAATATGTTTGGATGAAAAAATATTAGTAAAGGAAAAAGTATTACTGCAATCAAGTGATGAAAGGAGGCCCCAAATATACCCATAGCACTCATCTATTACTCAGACCTCTATTGTCCAAAAGCAGATACCTTTCATTTTCCTAATAAGACTAAGAACGGGACACTGAGTGCTACATAAAACACTGTTGCAAGTAGGAGTCCTGAGGAGCTTAGAGCATAAAGAAGACAGACTCCACAATTCAAACACAGGCTTCTGTGTTTTAAAACTTACAAGGTCATTATCTCACAGTGTTTGATACATGATGCAATGCTGTGTGATCTGTGTGCTCATAGGGCACAGTGCAGTCCTAGATAGAAAAGAGTGTTTATCCCAGAAACAGCAGAGTTGATAATTTGATCTACTCCTCAGATATCTGAAGTTTCCCTGTCTGACCTATTTTGGCTGAAATATGTATGTGTATGCCATGCAGCACATGCCAAGTGGCTGAGACATCTAGATCTCTATTTCCTACTGCATGCTGATGATTTGTGCTAGTTTATTTAGTTCTGACTTGTCCTGAGCAAGATAGACGTGCAATGTGAGGATAAATCAGCTTCAAAGAAGGAACAATGAGTTCAAGGCATCACACCATACGTGCATGTCATAAAATGAATTTGCAGCATGCAAAATTAATCTGGGGCCTCACTGCAAGGGCACAGGCTATGAGCACAGCCTATAGAAATACAGAAAGTAGACCAAATGCATCCTACATGTGGGTAAATCACAGCCTATGCATTGTAGGCACTGTTTTAGGATATCCATTGACTGTTTGTCTTGGACTTTTGGCTGCTGGATTAAGTAAAATAATAAGCAGAGAATCCAGACTTTTTCTAGTCACAAATTACACATCCATTCTGCCTTTGTGTCAAAAAATAGAACATTTGAGGATATCTCTGTTCTGTGCCTGGTACTATCTACCTCTTACAAACATGACTGCCTTAGGACTGCCTTCACAACGCCGAGCCTGACAGAGTTCAAGAAGCATTTGGACAACACTTTCACGCACATGGTGTGACTCTTGGGGATGATTCTGCGCAAGGCCAGGAGTTGGACTCAGTGATGCTTGTGAGTCACTTCCGACTTAGCTTATTCTGTGATTCTTTAAGGAGAGAAAGTAGTTGCAATCTTACCTTATTAGCCAGTGTGATGTTTTGAACAGCTAGTTGGCTTTCCTGGCTCTTTTAGGGGATGAAGAGAACCTAATAGTTCATTTTGTTCCAGCTCTTAGCTCTTAGCTTAGTTCTTAGGAAAAGTTGCATGCTCTTTTTATCTGCATTATGGCTAACTGATTACAGGAAGGAAGATTAGTAGTCTGTTTCCCACACACATCTTGGGATTTTCACTCCATGAACCACCCATGGAGCTTTACCATCTGTCCTGCGTACTCTCACACGCCAGTTTTAAACCTGTGAATCTATGAACCTGAATACTTCCAGCTCATGTAACCTCTTCAAGTCTTGGGAACATGTACAGCCAAATTGCTCTCTCAATTCATTCCCTCTGTATTGTGCAGTCATTAACAACAGGGCTGTAGGTCTGCTAGCGCTAGATGGCAATCCCATAAATCCCTTCCAGTCCTCTGAGCTGGCATTTTTCATGGTCCTACTTGGCCTTTAGCTAACCTCTGGCTAGTTAAATAGCTGTGGTGGCTTGCAACCAGCAAGTTGCCACCCCAGCACTCAGCCAGTAGCTTGCTCTTGCGTTTGGATAGGGGAGAGGATTGGAAGGTCAGAACCTATAAAGCTTATGAATTGAGATGAAGACAGGAAAATGAATTACCAATAATTGTCATGGGCAAGAGAGACTCAGCTTGGGGAAATGAACTTAATTTATTGCCAATTAATATAAATATTTAGTTCCTGATTTAGGTATGGAAAACAGATAAAAAAAGACACAAACTTTAGAACACTTAGGCAAAACACATGCTCCCAGGCTCAGCTTCCCTTCAGACACAACTCCTTCCTGCCTTGCTATCACCACAGGTTACATTCAGTAGTGCCTTCAGCCAGACAAAAAGTGATGCAGGATGCAAGTTGCAGTCTGGATGTGGAAGTTTCTCTTCGACACTCCTTCCTTCTGTCTTGTTTCCTCTGGGACTCTTATGGGTTGCCATCCTTCAGGGACGTCCACTCTGCCATGGAGCATCTCATCCTCCTGCTGCCTCTGTTGTATCACTCTGATTCTGTTCTCCTCTCCCTGTTTACTTCCTCTCTTCATCTTCCCTCCTCCTCTCTCTCATATTTCACCCTTTCTTAAATGTGTTTTCCCTGGGGCACAACAAGCTTGTCTGATGGTCTCTGTTTTGTCCTGTGGTGGGTCTCTTAGAGCTGCATATGTCCAGCATGGGGCACCCCCTGCTCTCTTTTCACAAGGGCAACCCTGCAGGCCCTCCTCTACCAAAACCTCAACCCTGGCCCCCAGTACACAAGCCACAAGATACCTTCTAGACACCCAGATAGTATAGAAGCATTCAAGATTTTTCATATGAGAGTTTGGAAGGAATATTCTGACAGAGAGGGTTTTAGTCACAGCATGAGGAATGTGCACCAATTTAACACCTTCATGCCCAAGTGTGGTGCTGGAAAGGGATCAAGCATCTCCAGCATCTTGTGCCTCTCAGGACAGTCTGGTCATCAGCCTGTCCTGTGGAAGTGGAGGCAGTTCTGTTGTTTTCCACAGCACCTCCATGAAGGTTTTGTCCTCTGAGATGTCCCAGAAACCAGCATGGTCTCTGCAACTCTCAAAGCATCCTATCCCACAGTATGTAGTTGTTAATTTGCACAGAGGAAAATGAAATACAGATATATGCAAAATACAGATATATACATATTTTCGTATAAAGATAGCATTCAATATTAAATATGAAAAATATTGTGCCATAGTCACCCAGGGTATAGTCACAAACGGGGGCATTGGGAAGAGATATGAGATAAAACTATTGTACCTTTAGCACTACTTTTAATCTTTAATGGTTAGATAAGCATTTTAGAATAAATGTTCAATACAAATCAAACTCAGTAACAACACAACCTCATTTTAAAGATGTAGTGAATTTCTGACATTTGGAGTAAACATTGCAGAATTCAAACACAGACTTGATGTCTCCATTTAAAGAACTGCTCCTCCAAACCCATTTGTTTTCAATCATCCCACACTGAAATTTACAATTAATAGCAGAGATTATTTTTTTTAATACGTGGTTTTATAAGCAACATTGCTTTTATTCTCTGGAACCTTGTGCACAGATTTGTTAAGTATATTGTGTAATATGTAATTTGCCAGTTTTCTGTCAAAGACTGATGATTTGTTAATGATTAGTTATTTTTTGAAATAAAATAAATAGCTGCTGTTGTGTCAAACTGTAAAAATGTCTCGGTTTTGTTTGTCTGAGAATGAAGTTTTAACAACCTATTTGATTTATACTCTCACTGAAATCCAGTCTACACTTTAATGTCAATTTTTTACATTATTCTATTTTCAGTACCAAATACTTGTTTTTCTCCTGAGAGAAATTCTAGCCTGACCCTTTCCATCTGGACAACTAGCAGAAGTGTAAGCTACGTGTGGAGTGGTATAAGAAAGAAGGAGCATCTCTGCTTCAGTCCATGAAAATCATGACTTGCCAAATGATGTAAAGCTGAAGGAGTTTTACAATCTCTTAGTAAAAGTCTGCAGCTAAACAGAGTCTTATCTAGGTTTCTAATGAGACTTTCAATTCTATAAAGGATTGGGATGAATCCTCATGTATTTATTTGTCATGTCTCTGATTGAATGAACAAGCACCCTCAGGGAACATTGTTACAACCTTCACAACTTTAAAATACGTCCATCAACCAAGAGTCTGGGATCCCAGGGTCTGAATTCAATGCAATCTGGAAGACAAGTTAATATATTAAAAAACTCATATTTTTAGTATGGTTTTGCAAAATTTAGGGTAAAATCACAAATGAAGACAGATTTCTTTTTACTTATTATTTGTTACCACCAACTATAGACATTTTGTTAGGGTCATTGGGAAGTAGAGGAGTAGAAACCTAAATGAGGCTTGTGTACTTCAGTGGAGTGAGTGACTGACATGTCCATGGGAATTCAGACTGGGCAGAGTTGAAAATAATCAGGCTTTACAGAAATGCATCTCCACAGGGACAGATAGCTTGAATTCTCCTTGCATAATTTGAAGCTGATGAACAATCAGTTGGTGTTTATTTCACAAAAGGCACGTTTACATTTTCAAGTTTTTATGCTCTCTGCTCTTCCATGATTGCATGGTTCACATTGCAGGGATGTGAATTTACGGTTAGGATTACCTCTGCAATGGATCAGGTGGAATTGATCCTGACAAAACTACTCATGTGCAAACCAGGTAATAATCTCCAGGGAAAGCCAAGACTGTCCAGTTGGGATCTGAACTGGTTTACTCAAGGATAACAGGGTGCTGGCATTAGGGTTACAGACAGGAGGGGCAATTTCCTATCTGCAAAGTTGAGTTCAACAATAAAACTTAGAATTTTAGCCCATCATTAGCAGATATCTTTAATAATGGTCTTTGTCTTGGTTTATATAGACATATATCTATACAGATTTTTAGAGGTGTTGCAAAAACACTTATTGAAAGTATAGCTTTACTTTTGCTATTATCTTCCACTTCTGATTTTTTTTAACTCCGCCCACTGTCTTGTTACAAACTGCTTTATTTTGTTAGGAAGAAAGGGTTTAATTAATAGAGTGCATTGTGGGTAGTTCATCTACGGTTGGTATAAGATCATTAGTATTTCATTTGTGTGCATGGAAACCGTGTAATTGTGGAAAGTTAAAATACAAACACAGACAATTGTGTCACACAAATTTTTAACTGCAGGAAAGTATTTTAACAGGACACAGATTCTACATGCTGTTAAAATGAATCCAGCAGCTTTAGAATCAGTAGAAAATACCATCATTAACAAGCACACTTCTGGTGGAATAATTCAGTCAAGCAGTTGATTAAATGCAGTATTCATGGGATAATATTTCTTTACTTTAAACTGAGCAACTCACCATAAATTAAAGGACTGTAAAACAACTTTATTATCTTATAAATGCTTTATGTGTCACAAACTTTATGTGTCATAAGAAGAAAAAACATTTTCAGACAATGATGATTATTCATCTACTTGTCTCAGCTCTATTCAGATCAAGGGTGGAGATGTCATTTATTTACTAAAAGCTTACAAATTGTTGTTAGAAAAAAAGGTCTGTGTGATGTGGGTACTGCTGGTTTCCAAGTCCTCAGCACCTTTTAGAGCCCTAAGAACTACCTGAGAATGCTCACAGTCTCAAGCAAATGTGTTCAGAGAAATTTAACTGCTGATGAAAGAGGATTATCCCAAACCTGTTGGTTTGGTTTTGAAACAGGAGCTCATAGCTGGGCAGACATTATGGTAGGGATAAAGCATGTTGATCAGACTCTATCTAAGAGGCTATTAATATATTTTTCATAACCAGGATAAATCTATAAATAAGAAGAGTGAAATTAAGAGGTAATGCCAAGAGTAGAGCAAAAGAATTTTCTAAAAGCAGGTACTATTACAAATGAGGAACAGGAAAAGAAGCAATAGTTAGGGACAACGTTGTGCTCCTACTAAAGGTATCAGACTTTTAGCTCAAGTTCTGTTATAGAACAGAAAGCAAAACAGAGCGTTCCAAACTAAATAGCACATGAAAGAAAATAATGTCATTATGCTGTCATTCAGGATGAAAGTACTTTAGAAAAGTCTCTTATAACAAAGAGAAAGATGTCCCTCAGAGTTGCAGTAAAACAAAGTGTACAGCACTTTGTAAGAGACCAAAAAACTAAAGATCTTTGCAAGAAGAAAAAAAATAGGAAAGTGAAATGACTGAAAAAAATTGAAACACAAAGCCACAGCTGGCAATGACAGCTATAAAAAGAGATGAAATAGTGGAGGTGACACAAGACGGAATCTTTCTAGGAACTATATCTTCATCTGAAAGGCTGGACAAGCCATACTTTAGGACACAAACAGGAGGTGAAATAATCAGAATTTGAATTGTCGAATTGCTGCAGCTCCTATGAAGGATTAAAGTCTTTCTCTAGGCAGGAACCGTGCTTACCATAGAAAAAAATACTGAAGACAGCAAAAGTACATAGGTGGGTTTTTATAGCTTCCAAGAAGAGATGCATGTTAACTCAAAGTGCCAAGCACCTCTAATACAATGGGCCTGCCTGACTGTCACTTCCCCCCCCTCTATATTTTAGGGCTTAATTGCATCATGTGATGTTATTTCATCATGTATATACAGGGGAAAACATTTGCCTTTGGATCTGCTTTTCTCAGGTGATTGCTGCTCCTCTGTAATGCCATAACAGACAAGGCAACGGACAGCAACTTTTCCCCAGACCAACATGTTCCTTATACGATGTTCTTACTTCTGCCTTGCACATACTTATTTTATTCCCTGCTTTAGCTCCACAAAATAATACAGACCTGATTGAGAAGCTTCTGCAGGATGTAAGTTTAAAAGATTTTCAGGTGAGCTTTTTGCTTTACAGTCTATGAAAATGGCCAGTTTCTGTGTGAACTTTTGGTGTCTTAATATCTAATTTTAATGTTGGTGTATTTTGCTTTATTGTAGGCATCCTTGATCATGACTAAATTTTCAGTTTCAGGAAAATCTGAGAGGGAGGGTTTCATATGAATAACATCTGAGGTAAAATTGGAAAATTAATTCAAGATCTTATTCTCTCAGATGAATGTTTGGATCTCTACTTGCAATAAGCTAAATAGCTGAAGGATATATTTAATTCTGAACATATTTTAGAAATAATTTTATTTGAATTTCTTTTGCTAGCAAAATAAACAAATACAGCTCTCCATCTGCATGCAATGCCTAAGGGATTTCTCATAACAGAAAGTTTTTAATGGAACTCCATCTTGAGAACATTATATAGAAAAAAATGTCTAGATCAGACCAGTAATGCTCATCAAGAAGCCAAGCAGAGTTCTGCTGGACCTTTGTTGTCCCTGCTCCCTAAATGTTCCCTTGTCTCCCTGGGCGTGTACATTCTCTGACAGACACCCCAGACGTCCACTTGTGAATCTCAGAGGTTGCAACAGATTCGCTGCTGGACAAGAATCCTCTGGACACACCCAGTAATTTTCAATGCATATCCCTCCAGACAATATGTGTCATTAACTGTCTTCCCACCTAAATAAGCTATTCTGTCCTTCACTCAGGCTTTTCTTTTTCTACTCGGTGCTGCTTGTATAACGAGAAGGACCACAGGGAACCACATCTCCCTGCTTCACTTATCTCAGTTTGGGAGAGGTTCAGATTAAATGGAAAAAAACCACAGATGACAATATGAGTTTTCCTGTACATTTCAAATTATCTGTTGATTTATTTAAAATAAACCTCTAAATTAATGGAAAATGAAATGGCCTAAAAAAAGGAAGTTTCTTTTCTATATAAGACTGCTGCTCAATTCTAGTTATGAATTTTGAAGTAAACACACATCCTGTCTTTGCTCTCAGATTCAGCCTCAAAATTTAGACCTATGTACAAACTATTTTGTACTCTCTCTAGTTACACTTGCTCTGTTATATTTGGGGACATTATGTTGTTGAAACTTGAAACCATCATTCATGTTGTCTAGCCACCTTTGTAAGATGAGGAGTGATTGTTCCACAGCTAATCACCACAGTGAGAAATAAACTCGTAACGTCACTCAACCTACTGTTCTGTCTTCTTTTTAGAACTATAAAAAAACCTGTGGGAGGTGCTGATACCTCTCTGGTGACCAGGAATAGGACACAAGAAAACGGAATGAAACTGCATTGGGGGAAGTTCAGATTAAATATAAGGAAAAGGTTTTTCACTGGGAGGGTGGTCAGCCACTGAAACAGCCTCCCCAGGGAAGTTGCCGTGGTACCAATCCTGTCAGAGTTCAGGGTATGTCTGGATGACACTCTTAGTTACATGGTATAGTTTTATGTAGTCCTGTGAGTGGCAGGGAGTTGGACTTGAGGGTTCCTATGGGTCTCTTCCAACTTGGGATATTCTATGATTCTATGATTTTCATAATTTCTAGATTTCTGAAGATTCTTAGCCAACAAATGGAATATAGAAGTCAGCATGTCCGATGGGGAAGAAAAAGCCAAACCAAATGATATAGTTCCTTCTCACCATGATGATTTCATGGATCCTGTTCTTCAATACCTAACTCTCTTCAAGTACTGTGCAAAAGTGGGGTCTGAGAAAAGTTCAGTTCTGGTTAGCCACAAAGCAAACACCAGCATCTGAGAAGGATACAGAAATGGCATGTGTGAACTTATAAGTTTGATTTTAATAAAAGTCAATGGCTACTTGAAAACTTAATCATAAGTAAATTTCCTTGGTCGCTCCAGCTGACCTTGCTTCTGGACATGAAGTAACTTCAGGCACCAGGACCAGAAAAATCCCATGTTCCTGCCAGCTGGGCAGGGATTTTGGACTGGCTTCCTGAGTTCATGTGCCCAGTCTCTGCCTAAACTGCACTTCAGGAATTTCATTCTGGTTTTGTCTGCATTGTTACCATTTCAAGACAAAGAGACAAGGGATGTCTTTTGGCTCTGGCCCTGCAAGTCACACAGGTAGACTGTGGCAGAGGGGAGAAAACGACTCTTACTCATGACTGAAACACTGAATCACCTAAGCTAAGTGGTTTGTTTCTGTATTAACACTTAACAAGATGTCTTTGTGGAAAAAACAGGATAAACCTGCTGATCTGTTGTGGAGTGATCCTGTTCCTTCAGAAAATGAGTAAAACATTGTCATGGAGAGGAGAAAATAGTCCTCTCTGCTTGAGAGCCTTCGATGACAATGAGGGACAGGATTGAAATCAATTGGACACTTCCTGAGCTTGTCCTAACAAATTAGCTTCAAACCCTAAAAGAACAGCCAAGTTACTATGTTTGTTTGCTGCCACATTTGTCCATAAGGATGTTGTTGAAAAGTCGTTGATCTTTTAAATGGTTTCTTTGTTGTGTTCTTCATTGTTCTGGGACAGCATGGGCAATGTTTCCCTATCATCAAGTACTTTTCTTGAAAAATTTTCTTCTTCTGCTTCTTCTTGAAATTATTTTCCTTTGGTGTTACGGATTTTTCTTCCGCAAAACTAACCCAATCCAGGAAGTGATCTGTCTGCACTGTTTTAATATGCTTCCCACAGGTTAAAAATTTATACAGTCATACAGCAAATGAAACTTGGCTATTATCTTCTCTCCATGAGAATGTCCTTTCTTCATTTTCTCAGGAAGAAACAGGATCAATCAACAAATATGCATCTGAAAAGAACAAACAAAAATGGGAGGAAGTACATACCTGGTATTTTTTTCACTCAAGATCTAACATTAAAAGACAAGTTGTTCCATTTTCAAGTTGTACATTTCTGTATAATTCTAGTCATAATGGAAGTGGAATCTTGCTTAGTTAAGCAGAAACACACACATATACACATCCACAGGGTTTGGTGGTTATTTTGCTTATAAGAGATAATCTCCTTAAATCTCCCTCTTCTCCAAATTCTGCCTTTCTCTTTTTCCCCTTGTGTAAAGCATTTTATTCCTGCCAGAAATAAATCTGACTATGTCCAAATTTATATGAGTCAGAGCTTGGAAAATACACCAGTAGTTTTTCTGTGCCTCTTGAACAGTGTCCATGTGTTACAAAGTGTTTAATAAGGTAGTGTACTTTGTTTAATGTCACTCTTATTCCAGTTAAAAAACCACCACAACAACCATTTTATGCATAGATAGAAGTTCAGTTTTCCATCAGCCCAATGGTAAACAGTTTTTTCTTGAAAATTCTAAAAGTAATTCGTACCTTCTACAAACAATGGTATATTCCCTTTGGCAAATCATGCCATAGAGATTTCCAGTACTTTGTGTAGCATAGAAAAGAAACTTGTTCACATATAAAAGCAACTGTTTCTCTTATTTGATTTAGTCTTTTATTTTTTCTTTTTTAATTGGAATAAAATGGTGTTGATATGTGAGCTTGGTAAATTAAATTGACAATACAGATTAATGTCTTCTACTCATTTTATCACATATTTTGTGCCTTTGGCATTTTATTATGTCTTAAAATATGCCTTTTGATGAAAACATCAAGACTTTGCTGAGAGAAAGATGACTGTATATAATTTACTTTACATCCTTTCTGTTTCTTCATGGCCACAAGCAGTACAAAAAGTTTATATACTCCACAGGAAATTTTGATTTGTGCTTTCAAGGACCTATTCTATTACTTACAGTGTCAACTTTCATTTCTAATTAAACTCTCCTATCAATCTGTGAGTTTTGATTTATATTCATTTATGCTGTAGTTCAGAGACAGCATTTAAAGAAAGAAGACTTATTCCCAAATTTCTCCAATTAAAAATAAGACAACTCTGTCCCTCCAAAGTTAATTAAAATGTTCGTGTGGACTTTGACCTCTTGTTGGCTGAAACTTGAAAACACATACAATGTCATAGCCAAGTAGTTATGTCTATGTGGATCATCATCCTTAAATCTGAAAGGAGTCTACTTAAGTAGAGACGACAACATCAAGGAGAAGGCAACACTTTGTGGCTTCCATCATGGAATATTGGTCCAGAAAATTTTGGAATAGTATCAATGGCTCAAATAAAATGACTAAGTGCCATATCACTTCAAAAACACACTGATAAATTGTTTAAAAAGGGATGAAAAGAAGAAGCAGAACAAATAAATTTTAATTTCTCTGTTATGCAAGATTTTGAATAATTAACATCAAAGTGAGCTGAATGGCATTAATTTTTTCCCAAAGAAGAAGTGTGTCTGATTATGCTGCTGATTTTCTTTGACAGCTTTATTTAGAATTTATTATATATAGAAATAAAGTAGAAAATCAGGCTGGAAAGGATCGGGAAAGATGATCAAATCTAGTCACTCCTATAACCATAGACAGAGGAAAAATATCCCTTCACAGGTGTATTTAGTTTTGTATTTAAACTAGTTAGATTTCTTGTCCCTTGTACTAGAAAGATGTTGCTACACCTGTTCTTTAGGAAACTTTTTACTCAGTTCTTCCATGAAACAAGAAGGGGTATTTAAATGAAATTTGCAAGTTCCTAATCTCCAGCCGAAATAGATGGCCAGCTCATACCCATGTGATGGTGTGTTAACACTGCCCAGTAGCTCCAACCCTGCCTGTCCATTTTGGTGTTTCCTCCCCAGTGAGTCTGCAGGAAGAACCTATTACCTTTTCTCATTTACCTAAGCAAAGCAGGCCAAGCTCATTTAACCTCCTTACATAATCCAGGAAAGAAACAAGGTATCATCACAAAGATCAAGATCAAGGTCAAGATCATCACAAAGTTCTTCTCCACTTCTGTTCTGATTTGAATTCATTCTGCCTGAACAGAGTCTGCTGACTGGTCTGAAAGTGCATCTTGGTCTACTGTTCAAAGCAGCAAGGGTGTTTCCTTCCTCCATTAGAGGCACAGAATGTCATGCAGACCCTAGTCAGATTCAAAGAATATCAGGGCAAAATTAAGTCAGGTTATTCCCACCAGATTAAATCAAGTTATTCTGACATTAAAAGGGAGATGAGTCCGCAATACAAATTAAAGTAGTCTCTCCAATCTGTTGATGGGGAATTTAATTTTTTCAAACAGTAAACATCAGGAAAAAATCTTCATTGCCAAACATAGGATTTGTGAAAAACATGACTTCTAAATTTAAACAGAAATTGGACTGTTGAGACTCAGCATCTGTTTAACTTTGGCAAAACAAAATATTGGACAGATGAATTTTACATTTTATTGCTGTAGTTTTGGAAGAATTAGAAATACTTTTGAGACTTCACAACCAAGACTGTTTTCATAGCCCGAGTTTCCAGTTAGGTAGACACACATGTTTTGAAAGCTATGTTCACATAAAAATATTCTGAAAAATGACAATGACATTCACAAAATCTAGAACTGAAAACAACAAGCTATTGTTAAACCTACGTACTACAAAATTCTGCTGAATTCCTTACCATTCAACTGGCACGATCAAGCTTTTTCTCAAGAAGTCTCATTCATGACCAATCAGATTCTGGATTTATCTTTCTTAGCGGTCATTACTCTAAAGAGATTAAGTAATTTTCTTTAGAATTTGTGAGATAAGATATGTTTATCAAGGGAGAGCACAGTAATGACTGTTAAAATCAGTTTACTGAGGGACGTTCCAAAGCCACTCAGATTCATTCCAATGCCCTGTACAAGCCTTGGGCTAGGTCGTTTATGTGTGTAACCACACAGTAGTAAAGTTTCTGTATTCCTGCTAGCTCTAACAAGGGAGTTTCAATCAAACACAGTTTGACAGACATTTCTTCATAGAAACAGGATTCCTGGTGAAAACATGTAAATTATGTTTACACAATAGCCATAGGTTGGAAAGTAGCATGTCTTTTTTAGATTTGGGTTAAAAATATAGAGAAGAAAAATCACTGTGCACACAGTTAGCACAAATCACACTTCTGACTGCTTTGTTTTGAAGAGAGTCATTATCTTCACAAATACATACATCCCTTCTGCATAATTTAAAATTGTATGCAATTTCTTTCTATGTAACTTAAAAATATCTCTTTGTACTATATTGTTCTGGTCTCCTCTCTTTCATGGAAGGAAGAAAATGAATATAATGTTTTTTCAAACTGGAGCATCCATGAAAGGTATTGGCATCTACAATTTTCACTTTCTAGTGAACAGCCAGTTTTGATAATTCCAATACCAAAGATCAAGTGTGAAAAACTCGAATGAATAGACTACTATGTGAGAAAAAGGAGATGGTGAAATTTGGAGGGAAATGAGAAATTTTTCAAGTTTATAGTACTTTTTTTCCTTCCTCTTCTTCCCCCTGCCCGTAAACCAAATAATATAGCAAAAATTTTATTGGGAAAATTGTTATCTGTTATACCGGTGGAAATGTGGAGGTTCAGTGCTATCATAGCTTCATTTGCTTAAGTCTTCCTAGAGCCACACACAAACGACTGACAGAAAAAGGCTGTTACTGAAGGAGCTGGGATGGCCTCCCAGTGTATATAAACTGGTGACACTTTCATAATCCAGACCTGAAACAATAAGCAAAACCTCGATTTGACAATGTATTTTTCATTCCATCTCCAAAGTTGCTCAGAAAAACAGGTGACTTGTACAAATACTTAAAGTGTGATTGAGAGATGAAATTATCCCCAGCGTAACATCCAGTTGTTCTTTGAAGCATGTTGATAGACCTCACATACCCAGACACAGAAGATATTTTCCAACATTCATGTCTGGTCAAGTCAGAGTTGTTCATCTACTGAACTATTTATTTTTACTTGATTCACTTTCATTTGGATGTGCCAAATGGTCTCCACCTAGACAGCAGAAATCCTGGTGTCACAAAAAATTGAAATTCAGAGGCATGTGAGGAAGAAATGTTTTACACACAATTGCCATTTAAAAAACATACTTAGTGATTATTTGGTCTTCAGTGAAGCCATGGTCATCTGTCTATGCTTAAAAACTCTAACCTATGTTTAGAAACTCTAACAATTCCTAGGCACAATGACAAACAGAGGAATCATTTTATTAGTGCAAAATATTGCGGATCATAAAGAAAAGTAATGGTCAGAAGCAAATATCACTTATTTATTTCTTCTTGAAATTATATTAATTACATTAATTCTTAACACACCCTTGAGCTCCATCAGTTGTATCAATTTTTACTAACAAATATACTGTTTATACTCCAAACAAAAACTTAACAGCTGGCGCTCCAGAACATCGAGTTTTTAAATGCAGGCAACCAGGCTCATAGTTTCCTCCACTACTTTTCTCACAGCCTACTTTTTTCATTTATTTGCTTCCCTTCTCCTTCCTTAGGTTTTAATACTCTGAGGGAAATGGTTAACAGATGTAGACTGTGGAAAAGCCAATAACATGTGTTGTTTGTTGCTTTCCTATGGATAATCCCTTGTGCACTGTCTGTGGCTGATCAAAAGTGATGGAAAATATGGTAGGAGAATTTCATGACATGCAGAAGAGTCGTAAAGGCCAACAACAGCAAACGTGTTTCCTTTGAAGTCTCCAGAACTTAAAAATGTGAACAGTGTCACTTTGCCAACCTCAAGCTGGAATCAAAAGCATTCAACAGGTGCTCACCACATTGAAAGACTGCAGGTCAGTTATTTACTCTACCCCCCTTCTGTAAATAAAAATGTTTAAAGTTAGCAGACTTCATTAATCTGGATAGTGAATGAGTAGTAAAAGTCGACATTGAGGTCTCAACACTCCTTTTAATGATCACAATGGTATAAATCAAGTTAGCGAATTTGGCTTACACGATTTGGTGAAAAGTGTGTTTATTTCTTGTATTCTGTGAACAGCTATTGGTACAGCTTAGCTCTCTTGCATTAATAGCTTCTGCCTTTAGAGAAAAGGGGAGAAGCAAAATTTCAGAGCCTAGAATTGTTATTCCCACATTTGATCCCCATTTCTCCTTGCAGGCAGCATCAGAGATGCTGAGTTGTCAAACAGTGATAATAAGTGCTGTGAGGTTCCCAGACAGATATTTCTGGTCTCCAGATTTTGGATTCGTCTGCTGAAGTTGTTCACTTCAAGGAAAAAACACCTAATTGAGTCTATTCTACACCTCACTTTTTGAAGACCAGATTTTAAGGTTTTGAGCAATAGATTCAGCTACTTGTAGAAAGTAAGGGTTAGAAGGGGATTTACATTGCTCTGTCATCTTTTCCCCACTGTGCCACACATATCCAGGGGCCAGATTGGCTCTTCTGTTATTTCTGACAGATGTCTGGAAAATGCCACAGTGTCACTTGAGTAATCTGCTCTAGTTCATTCATTCATTCATTTGCTCATTCATTCATTCATTCTCTAATTGCTAGATCACTTCTATTAATGTTCATTACAAATTCCTTTGCTTCATTTTTTCTGACCTTTTGTATTTTTAGATATACTTTGTTTTAAGCCTCATTTCTGTCTCCCTTCTGATTTTTTTAACTTGAATTTATCCTCACTGCTTTTTTAGATCTTATCTCAAAGTCTGTATTTTCTAGATTGCTGATGAATTGTGACAGTTCTTTTAAGAGTTTTTGTGCCCCAAGCAAGGAAATGTATGCAGTTTGAGATCTTAACATCACTGAGTCATGTGGAAAGACTTCGTATTTCAAACATTTGTGTGAAGCATTTTCCCGTTCACAGACTCAGGAGGAGTTGTCTATAATTATGCAACTTCTTATCCTATCCGTTGCAGGACTTTACTTTTGGTTGTTTGGAGTTAAATATTAGCTTTTTCACAACACATGTTTCACTTGACAAGGTAATTTTGAATTCTGTCTCTCAGTGTGCTTAAATATCTGAAGATGTGATTCCAATGTGTATGGAGGCTTTGGAGTGACCTAACTGCAGCTTTCCAATACCTGAAGGGAGTCTACAGGAAGATGGAGAGAGAATTTATGCAAAGGCGTGTAGTGACGGGACAAGGGAGAAGGGGTTCACATTGAAAGAGAGTAGATTTGGAGTAGATATTAGGAAGCCATTCTTAACTGTGAGAGCAGTGAGGCACTGGAACAGGTCGCCCAGAGAATTTGTGGATACCTCATCCCTGGAAGTGTTCAAGGCCAGGCTGGATGGTGATCTGAGCAACCTGGTCTAGTGAAAGGTGCCCCTGCCCATGTCAGGGGGTTTGAAACTAGGTGATCTGTAATGTCGCTTCCAACCCAAACCATTCTGTGATAATCCACAAATGTACTGTGTATACACCAGCATCATTAATGAAAATATTAATACTACCAAAGTTTGGAACAGACATGTTCTTCCTTTACCCGCTTTTGGGGATGTCAGCTAAGACAGTTGTCCCTTTTTGCATATTACCTGCCCACAAAGTTTGTTAAATTTTTGTGAGAATAAATTAAATTATCCTCAACTGGTTCATCTTGGTGGCTATATAATTCCTTCTTCTCTTTTTCTGTTTTTCTGAAATTTGGTGTTAAAGCAACTGGCCTGTTAGTCCTTTATTCCTTCGCTTCTCCCTTTTTAATGAAAAGTGGTGTCATCCTTTTTGGGCTCAAAGATAAATGCTAGCAACTTGGGGTTTATGTGAGACATTTTTTAAAGTCTGCTTTTATGAACTACAGTGTGTCCAGCCAGCTCCTTTCTTAAATATGCCTTGATATTCTTCTCCCAGGTTTAGTTACCTGTTTGCCAGTGCTGCTAAAGATGTTTGCTGCCTGACAGATCGCTACACAATGACTTAGTGAGGACTGACAGGTGAAGACATAAAACACTTGATCAGTCTCGGTGTCACCTGATATTCATATTTAGTAGCAGACTGACCCTTTTATTTTCAGCTTTTATACTACATAGGGTATTAAAACCTTTTGTGTCCTTTGTTGATCACATCCCATTTCTTGTCTTACCTTTCTGACCAAGTCCAAGTTATTATATTGCACCAGTATTTTGTGGCACCAGACATCCCTCCTGTTAGAACTTTCACCATTTCCCCTATCCTTCTTACCTGGAGATAAGTTATCTGAATGCAGATGAATTTCTACATACCACGCGGAGATTACACAGATGTTTCAAATTCACTCTCTTGGAGACAGTATCTGTGTTGTAGTAACAAATCTTACTCAGAGCACTTTCAGACTGTAAATTATACATATCTTTGATCAGCAAAAATTACTGTAGAGCTTGTTAGAGATTACTGGTGTCTTGTATAGTAAGACACATTCTCGAAAAGTTGGGAAATAGATTTGGCATAAAATGAAACTGATTAAACAGGGGAGGATTTTGTTGATTTGTTTGTTTGGGTTGATATTATTTGCCAAGCATCTCAATTCAAGTAGAGAGGATTATATGAATCTGTTAAATGTTAAGTAAATATTTAATTGTACACACACACACACTCTGTGTGATGGTTTAATTTAATAGTTTTTGATTTCCTGAATCATCTACATCCACTTTCAAAGGTGTCAATTTGCAGCCTTTAAGAAGTCTTTTTTTAAAGTACAAAATATTTGCTAAGTCTTTCGACTAATGATTTTTGATTCCTACAAAATTACTTTGTCGTTTATAAACAGTTTTTTCCCACAAAATCATTGACATCTGCAGAAGATTTTTTTATTAATTTTATTTACTTTCATAGTTTTTATGATGTTAGTTTCCATTCTATAAGGCTTGAATAAGGAAAAAAGTTCTATATTTATCATATGCTATTATGTTCCTTTTACTGTATTTCTGTTTTTGTTTACCAACTCAGTAACATGCTTGCTACATAATTAAGCAGTAAACGTTTGAAATTATTATCAGTTTGTTCTCTGTGAGCTAGTGAGGCCTTTAAGCTTCAGCCATTGAAATCACAAATCCCTTTGGTCATACCTGGGCCTTTATTCTTAATGTTGTATGCCCAACAAGATTTTTAGTCTCATCAAGTTGTTATCCCCCCCTTTCACAGTCAGATGCAAGTGTGGAACATCATTAGTTGAGAGAAATGAATTTGGCACAGTGTGCACACATTCAGCAATGTGGCAAGAAAGGGTAGTGATGGGTAGGTCCATCAATCAGAGGGCAAAAGTCATTATAACATGAGGAAACACTAAAGGAATTTGATGTCTTCTGTAGCAGGCAGAAGACTAGGAGGACAAGCATGGTACCAGATTTTCAGTAGATCAAAATCTGTAGTTTTTTTGAACTTATACCACTGGAAAACTGTTGCACTTTAGTCTGAGCTAGCAGGAGGTCATGTTCATTTAGTTACAGGAGTATTTAATTCATTCTATCCTGTCACTCATTCAGAGAACTTACGGGTTTGTTTTGTGTTTTGCCAGCTACTTGACCACAAACTATTCAGACACAGGCTGCTTTGAAAACCAGCCTCCTTTTCTGCAGTTCCAGCCTTAATGATAAGACTGCTGAACATAAGCATGAGAATGACTGCAGCTGGTAGCAGAATCACTTTCTTGGCTGCTGGTTAAAGCTGGACATGTTTATCTCATACCTTGAAATGTCTTGCCTTTTCAAAGCATTCATCTTTCTTGGACCTCTCAACATGTTTAACAGTGGGATGTTATAAAATTCTGATCTAGATATAAGTCACAGTAAGAGACAGAACTGGATCTGGAAGGGGAAGGAGAATCCCACTTGGGAGGGGGTGACACAGCATGGCTCTTGCAGCACTGTGAGAGCTGTGTAGAGCTGTACCTAGAGAGACAACTGAGGCTGGGTGAAGAGAGGGAGAAAGGGAAATGTGGACAAAGTGAGAAAGGAGCAGAGGAGAGAAACTTAAAAATTAATTATTCCGTATTCAACTGAATTACATCAGGACTGGATTAGACCTATCTTGTGGTGAACTCAGCAAGTAATGGAAATGCTTTGTTAAAATCAAAGCTCTCCAAAGCGTACTACAGACATCAGTTTTCTATGTCACAGTTCTGGAGGTTTGTAACTTCTCTTTACTTCCAGAAACAAAACAAAGAGTCTCCATCACTTAAAGTCTGTTTCCATCACCTTTATTCCTTATAAAGTGTCATTTGCCTTGTTTTTTCTCTCTGGACTCTCATTTGCATGAAGCATTCTTTACTCTGTGGTGTGTGTAGGAATGACAGAAAGATGAGATACAGATTTCTTTCTTTGGATTAATTCTGAGGCCTTTCAAATTATTTTATAGCACGTTTTAGAAAACTTTCACTTCAATAAAAACTCTTATTTTTAGACCAAGATATACCATAGAGACCTGTTCTGTAACTGTAACTGAATAGGGGTGCTGAACACTGCCAACTTTCCAAAATCTAAAGAAAAATAAGGTACATTACTTGTTGGCTTGTCCAACTCATATAATTCTTCTCAGTACACTTTTAAAGAATTTTCCTAGGAATATGTTCTACTGTGCTGTAAATCCTTAAGGTTATAAAAAGCCATGTATGGATCATGGAAGTAAGATCGTGCAAATTACGGAGAACAAATTTGTGTAGGCAGGCCAGAGAACAGAACAGGGTGTATGCAATTTTCCAGATTTTTCATTATTTTCATTATTCTACATAGTACTGAAGGATGTGTAACAATGTTCTGTAATGTGCACTAGTTTCCAGAGATACCTCTGTGCTCTGAAATTATGCAGCAGGATATATGACCATTTCTTATCTTTGCCCAGATTCTGCTTCCTGAATGTTGCTCTGTTTCACTGTGAATTTATTTCATTATTCTGCTGAAATGCTGTATTTTTGGAGAAAATCTTTTGTTGAGCATTATTAATGCCATGGTTATACATTTCCCACAGGGGCCATTAAATGTATAAGGAAGACGGAGACTACAGTCTGGTCTTTGACCTGTGTAATATTGCTTAAGCAAAGAGATGGCAGCGATGGATTACTTGATTACTTGTAGACTTTAGGAAACCAGATGAAGAAACTTTAAAATATTCTTGCTGCAAAAATAAAAGTGATGAAAGGAGCATCAATTATTAATGGAAACCATTAGGTGGTATTGGCAAGTGGAACTGAACTCAAAGGATTGGACAAATCAATTTTTGCCACAAGGCTTGGTCTCTGGCCATCTAAAGCAATGTTTTTATATGATTAAGAATCCCACTGGCCTCCAATGGGCTGCTATGCTGAAACAGAATAACCAATTTTTTTTTTTTAATCCTAAACCAGGCAACTTATTAAGCATAGGATCAGAATATTTTCTGACAAAGGTGACAAAAGCAGAGCATTTTCCGTGCACTTACGGACCCCTGAAGACTCTGATCCTGGTATAGAAAAGTTCCAATCAAAAAATAATGCTTGCACATGGAATTAGATGTCTTGGATGAAATTATTCATCATTTCTTGGTGTCAAAAGGAGTCTCAGTTGCAAGCATCCTTGCAATGATGTCTTCAGCTTGATGAAGTGAGTTTCAACAAATCACTTTTATGTTCATTTGTCATAACCCTACATTACCAGTCCAGGTCACACATCATTACTTCCTGTAGATTATCTAAACTACATAAAAACATCTCCTAAATATCCTAACTATGCAAGAAAGAGTCATGTTTCTATTGACTGTTTATAATTAACTATCTATGCACTGTTTGATCAATTATGTAGCAGGAATTGTCTGGGAATCTTTGTGAGACTACAGCCAAGATGTTTATAAGTACGTTAAAACATAAGACTCAGAGTAACACAGCCGGACCTACTGGGTAATGTCCTGATTTGCCCAACATTTCTACCTGGAGAACTGTATCAGTCAGTCAAACATTTCTGAAGGTGGTGCAGACTTCAATCAGTCACTTATTTTTAGGTTGATCTATTGTCTGAGACCAGGCCCTTATCACTTCTAGGCAGATAACTAGCTGGGGAGTTTCTGGACCATACAAGGAGCTACTGCCTGGAATGCACTGGAGATACACACAGATGTATACGCATCCTAATGCTCAGCCAGGCCAGGGTTGCAACTGAAGAAAAACCTTGAATTTCATGCTTATAAATCACTTGCAAGTTCAGTTCCATACCTTTTGACATTTGTGTGAAGTGGGAAATGAATGCTGTGAAGGCTGAACTAAATGTAGTTTTATGGTTGTGCTTCTGAGGAAACTATGGAGTAAAAGAAACAACAGCAGGTATCAGAATATTTATAGTGGGGGATGGGGTCCTTGCAACCCTAAAATAAATCAAAAAGTGCTGACAGATTTAAAGGCATGGGCTTGACTATGGAATAATTCAGAGGAAGCCAATAGGAGCCTGGGGACTTAGTGGATCTGGTGACTCTGGTGGGTTATGTTAAAGACCTAGTAATTACCAGGTTTAAGTGCAGTGAGAAACAGAGAACAGACTACTTGCATCAGCAGCAAAACTTGTGATCTCAAGCTGTCTGACTCAAAGCCAGGGAAAAACTCCCATGGACTCAGTGACTTTTTAGGCGTTCTTGTTTTATTATATAAACAACGAGAGCGTGGTGCTGAGTCCTCGCACACTGCACTGCTGAAAATATTGAGTGAAATCCAGCAGTCTGCTTCCATTCCAGTTACAGAAAATTATCCTGATGTTCTTTGTTTTTGTTCCTGTAATACTTCTGCCTTTAGCTGAAGTGCTAAGGGGAAACATCTAAATTTGTTAGTCTGGTCTAGAAGGAACAGCAAGTGAGAAAAGATGGATTAGTATCCTGGCCACAAGTACAAATGGGAAAGGGCTTTCAGTAGCTCGTGACTGGGCTCAAAGATATTGAAACAAAACTTGGCCTTGTTAGAAACTTCTGGCAAGTGCATGACAACACTTTTAAAATGATACAGAACTTCAAGAGACTAAATATGCTGGCCATCACAGGTAGGCTTCTGTCAGGCTTCCCTGTGCTCCAAACGCAGCAGCTTGACAAATACAAGTAATACTCACATGGGGTAGAGGGTCCTCTGAGTCACAGGCATGTGGATGAACCATGTGCTTTTGGTTACTAGCTAGCTTGATTTCTGCTATTCAGTTGGCCCATTTTCATTAACAAAAGTTGAAGCCTGAATCCTCTGCCATAGAGGACCAAACATCTACATATGTTCCAGCTTCTCATGGACAGTAAGAGAAGAAAAAAATGCAGTGAAAAATCCTATCCAGCAGATATTATTCAATAGGCCTTCTGGCTTCCAGATTCATATGCTATGCTTTCACTAAATCAGAAGTTGAACCGCTTTTAGCGCTCTTTGGCAGGGTGTTTGCACAATCAAGGGCAAGATTTTTGGCCCATTGTATTACTTTAACAATGGCAATAAGCAGAAAGAAAATAATCCTGTAATTTGCGTTTGTCTACATCAGGAGTTCAATCTGGAGTCATAGCCAATCAACACAGAAGGAACCATTACAGACTTAGAGACACTCCCTTCCAGTATGAGGTTTAGGAGTTCTATTTCTAGCACTTAGCTGTGATGTAATCCACCCTGGAGTTCTGGTCTAGCAAAAGACTGAGGTGCTTGCTAGAAGGTCTGTGACAAATATTGACCCCAAGCGTCTATGTCATTGTAGCACTGAATGTTCCTGGTTCTTGTGCTGACTCTGTGTAAGGGGGATGAATTTCAGAATGAATGAAAACATGAACAAAAAGCAGATGAAAACTGGAGGAATATGCTGCTAATTAAAAAAAAAGCACTGTGATTTCTTTTTTTTTTTTTTTTTTTTTACTAGAAAAGGCAACATTTTCAAACTGAGAACCAAAACAGCTTCTCTTTCTTAATTTCATCTTGGTACCCACTCCACAGATTTGTTGTATCTGCAGGTAATTTATCTGTGATTGAAACACTGAAAGAACTCTTCCTTTCAGGAATTCTCACTAGACCTATGAACTCAGTAATTATATTTAGTACTTTCTTTAGAAGCTTGGCAGCTTATTCCACCTTTTGAGTATATTCAGTGCTCCAGGAGGCCTTGATTTGCATGGGAAAAGTGGAGTTGGAGAAATTTTACTAACTCATTTTAAAAAAAACTCTAAGGAATTCTTGCAAACTTTGAAGAGGTCTCCTGTTAAGTTTTGGCTTTTTCTTTTCACCCATTTAATTTCCTGCTTAGTTTCCAGTAAGTGACACCTATTTTAGATAATTTAAATATTCACATTTATTTATTTTTAAACAATGAAGACTGGGAACTCAAATAAATGTACACAATACTTCATACATGAAAAACTTTAAAGCAAGACTGACAATTTTATTGATTTTCTGTACAATACAAAATGAAGATTGTTCTGGAGACAGATTGTTTCTATATACATAGACAAAGAGATCGAATACACTAATTTTTGCCCTTTATAAGAATGTTCAGAGAATAAAGCTTCTGCTACTTGTGTCTAAGCTGTGACTTTTTTGTTCTGGGGATTTTCAGTAGCTATATTGTATTAGAGCATCCTTTGTGCTGTCTCCATCTTAGAGATTTAATGCTTGTGTGAAACTGGATCCCAACTAAAACTTTATACTGAAAGATCCCTTGCCCTATTGAGTGCCCCTTTTGCCAGTGGGAGTAGAAGTTACATATATACTACTTTAGCTGTCTGTATTTTATCCAGGTGTGTTTCATGTGTTGTTCTTACACCATGAATGCCACTCCTAATATTGAGAATAAGCTGTATTTTACTAAGCTGAATAAAGGCACCGTGACATTAAGATTCACTTACCAAAACAAAACTTGTGACCCTTATTCTGCCTCACATCCTAACACAGAGGTTAGCAGAGCACAAAGTGAGGTGAGTAAGGTGAGGTTGGTTTACTTTGAGCTGTTGAGGTGACTGAGGGTTAGAAGAGGTCAGATCATTGTAGTAGGTGTCAGCATCTGTTAGAAGACGGATTATTGCTGAAAGCCCTGCGAAGTGCCTCATTTCTTTGTGCTGTAGTTATCAGCTTCCCCTCCCCACCTCAACCTGCAGCTATATCTACGTGACTAATGGAAGTGGGAAAAGGAGGCATGAGCAAATAAAATGAGTAAATATTTCCCAAGACAAACAGCAGAAGTTTTCTTCTTTCGCCTTGGGGCTAAAGCAGTATCATCTACAAAAATGCTCCGGAAAATCTGTGAAGTGGCTCTCTATATATAGAGAGTTATAGCTGCCAGCGGCAATGAGCTGCTGTGGAAGCAAAGCAGCTCCTGAATGCTGCCAGCACCCATCTCTGGGTAAGCAGAAATGTTACTTAGAAGCAAAGAGAGATGTTGTTCTCTTTGGCTTGAAATTCCCTTTATTTATTTTTTTCCAGTGTTTTTACCATGTGTTTCAGAGTGACGAGAAGCAAAGAGGTCTACATTTTCAGTCAGTGATGTTTCCTAACTCCAGCTGGCTCGGGGCTGTTCTGTATGTGAATAGTGGCAAGACATGAATCACAGCAGCTGTCCTGCACCACTCATTGATATAAGAAGATGTGGGAGGGAGCTAAGATAGACCAAGAACAGGAGACTATTGCTTATCCATCCAACATGAGGTCTTCTAGCTCAATAAATACTGAAATTCAAATGCTGGATGGGTAACTCAGTAACTGCATATTTTATACATACGAAGTGTTTTTAAAGATGTAGTGAAAATTTTAGAGATTCCGTGAAAATATCACATATTTAACTGTTCAGTAAAAATCAGAATCAGGGAGAAAAAATGTTGTGGAAAAACAGAGGCAAAAGCTGGAAATCTGGTATCTGCTCTGTGAACTCTGACTTGTTGAGGTAAGGTGCTGGGATAGGGAAGAATGCCTTCTCTCTGAGGTGCTGCATGGACTCCTGTGATCATGGGTCCAAGTTGTCTTGTTGTTCTTTTCTCCAGGACCCACAATAGTGTGTGACTCAGTGCTCTGATTACAGTGGGCAGCCAGGATATTTCAACAAACTGTTAAAAGTTAGGTCTGCTAATTTCACCAAGATCACAGGATACACTGGATAATATGTCTTTTAGAGGTATCCAAACAAAATCCGAGGATGTAAAGTTAGGTTAAATTTTGTATCTGAATTTGTAGATCATAATTCTCTAAAAGGAGACAAACTCAGTGCATTGGGTTTTAACAAAGCAGTCTATGGAAAATATTAATTCTTGACTATGATAGTTGAAAATCACTCTCTACCTATAAAACAGGACTACGAAATTTATATACATAGATATGGTTTCTGTCACTTCTTTGAATATTTTTAGAATTAATCTTAATTTTTTTAACTTCTTTGCATCTGCCTGCCCATATTTCAGGCTTTTTTTTACACTTTGGAACAGAATGGAGTACACTGCCTTCTGTATTTGTGTGTGTTGGCTAAAAAGTGTGAATGTAATTTTTCTTATCCCATTGAGACAGAGTGAGTTGAACCAGAACTTCCTCAGGATTTGCTTATATCATTGTTCATGTAGGATGGCTGATAATAGAAGTTCCTTTCCAGAAGGGCCAAACAGGAAAAAAAAACCTCTTTGCAATTATGCAATGCTCACATGGGAAAACCAAAGCCCCTCTGTTTGTGTTGCTTCTGAAAGCAAGGAAAGATCCATCCACTAAGGGGAGATAGAAGTCTCTAAAATTTACATAATTAGCATGAATATTGTTTAAGTTTAAAAAAGAAGTTAAAACGAAAGATTTCTCAGGAAAAATGAAATATTTTTCAGAGAAGTGTACATGCTTTTAGAGAAAACTATTTTTCTGCCAAAATAAAAAAAAGCCTACCTAATAAAAAATTATCCCAGCTAATGACAATTCCTTTTTGTTTCACCATCTTCCTAACTGAGAATAAAGCATTAAAAAGGCACAACATGAAACCCTTTTTCTTACAAATAGCAGTAGGCATGGACAAGGTAAACAGTTGGCTGCTGACAGCCAATCGTCAATGAAAATACAAAATCCAGTTATTCTGTCCACCCTATAGGGCCTGGGAAGTTTTGCTCTGTGCTACAGCTGCTGAAGGACTGGAAGGAGTCCATGGGAATAGACAAATAGTTTCATTATCAACTGTATCTCTTCTGCTTCTCACAGGATGCCTTTGCCTTAGTTAGAGCAGCAAGAACTAGCCTATTCTTTTGGGGTGAAATTCCCTTTTTTTTTTCAGTTATGAGGTCTAAATTGTCTCTGTCTTTGTGTCTTCAATCAGATCCCTCCCAGACACAGTACAATGATCAGGAGGATGGTGGCACTAAGCTGTCCCATATATGTGGCCTTTCCTATAATCTGGTGCCAGAACAGAACATGGAGGAATTTCTCTTCAGAAGATGTACCAGGAACAAGGTGTCCACAGACATTCAGATTTTCATGCTAAAAAAACCATTTCTTGGAATTATTTTCATCCTTCTCTGGAAATAACAGTATCCAGAGGATGGGTAGAGAAAACATCTGTAATTAAAAGATAAACCCAAACCTTTATGGGTGGCTGTTGTTCCTGTTGCCTCTCTGGAAAGGGAAGCTGCAGGTGTTCTTGGATGGGCACGGTGCAGCGGTGGGGAGGAAGATGAGAGGCTGGAAGGCAAAGGGGAAGGGGGAAAGGACTTGAGAATTTGAAATCCTCTGAGGTGGGAAGAAGGCAGTTTAAAGGACATCTAATGCGAGGTTCTTAGGCTGGATAAACATCTCCCTGTGGTCAAGTATACCCGATATTTTCTGCCATTACAGTATGGTTGAAAGCTGAGGTAGAACATAGGAACCATTTTGTGCTGGATGCATGCTGCAGGGAAAATTCTGCATGATAGTGAAACCTGTGCAGCTACAACATGAAATGCTCTTTATGCCTGGAAGCAGAGAGCAACCACGTATTCTATAAAGTTCCCATTGTTGTAGAGTCAGAAAGACACAGCTGCACTCCTTTCCTTCTAGACCTCCCCAAAAGGAAGGAAAAGCCTGCTCATTTCACCATGATGGGTATACAGTGATATATTCCCATGGGTTCCAAGAGCTGCAGTATCTGATATCTTTCCCACAGAATCGGAAAATGCTCATCTAAGCAAAATTGCAGCCCACCACTTGTTGAGAACATCTGTGAAATTAAGATAGTAAGTAAAAAGTCTGGAGGGAGACTAAGATGCAAGATCAACAAAAGGGTTTGCAAGAGGATTAGAAGCAGATATCACAAGTAATTTTTCCCTTCTCTATACTGGAGCTTGAATAGAGTGAATTTAATCATTGAACCTGGCTTTCACTTTCACAAACACTTCAGAGTGTTTCTAAAAGACTGTTCTCTGAAAGCACTGAAGTATAAATATAGCATTCAGAGCAGATGTGTAATAGTGTTTTTAAATGTGGACATATTTGTTTGTGACATTAAAAATGAGGGAACTCTCTCACTGACGGATGTCATTTAACCACCTTTAGCTTTCAATACACACAAAGCTAAAATTCTGTCTGCTGTTGAAGTCTCAGTCACCCACTGAAGTCAACAGGAGTTAAAGGCGAAGTTAAGGTCTGTCTGAGCAAAATAATAAAGATTACATATTAAAATGTGTATGTCACTATACTATATATATTATATATAGCAACATATTAAAGATTAAATATTAAAGTCTGCAGGACTGAATGAAAAGGGTTATTGTATGTGTTTATTTCCCAGGAAAGACAATGGGAATTAAGGTGCTAGAACTGGTGGGATCGTTTCTAGATGTTTTTCTGCTAAGGTTTTTGTTGGGCTCTCTGCCCCTCCACCTCCACTGATCTTAGCAGGACAGAAATTCAGTATTTCCTGGAGTAAGGATGTTTTATTACCCCATATTAATATATATCTTTAAAAACGGTGGGAAAGCTGAAAGAATTTTCAGCTGTATCAAATCTAAGTAATATCTCACTGCTATGTAGACTATAGGGGAGTTGAACTTGAGCCTGCTGGAGTCAGTGGACAGGCTCCAGCTGAATTAAATGGACTTTGGGTCAGATCCAGAAAGGCAGTAGGGAATTGCAATCAGACAGCTTAAATTTATCATAAGTTTGTCTTGGAAATTCTACTTAGAAAAGGCTGTCTCTTCTGGACACAGAAAGAGTCCTGAACTGCTGTCTAGTAATAGATGCTCTCATTTTTACAGATGTGAGTAGCTTTTGCATTCAGTGTGATCTAGGACCTGCACTATTCCTAAATGTATGGAATTTGATTAATAACAGCAACATCTTCAGTGGTGTAACATTTACTTTACAGACTTTAAATGGCACTGTGACACAAACAGTGAAATTTGGACTGGTAAGAGTTTTAATAAAGTGATAATATAATAGACTTCATTTCATGCGTGTTTACTGAAACTGAGAACACAGTAGGAGCTCTGAGAAAGATAATTACTAACCACTTTTGAATACTTTAAGTCTGTCTGTAGTGATGCTATTGGTTTCATCAAAGATGTTTTGAGAACAATGTATGGCTTTCCTCATGCTGTGGAAGTGTGAAAAAAGTCTTGTGCTTTTAAAATGTGTTATACTAGGTTTATAGCTAATTTTACTCTCATGTTTAACTTAGACATTGTAATACATTGCAAAACAAATGTAGGAAGAATATTCCCAGTTTTCTTTGTAATTTTACTCAGTGTTTTTCTGAAGGAGGCATGCGCTAAAGGTGAATTCTTTCGGTTCCAATCAGACTGTCTTTTTAAAGACATTAACTAAAGTAGAATCTTTCACAAAAATGAAAAACGAGTTTACTTACTAAAGCAGTAAAGTTTTGGAACAATAATAATAATTTTAAAAAACCTCAATCTTTCCTCAATTAAATTTTGAATGTATGTAAGCAAAAGGGCAGGAAGTAAGAAAAGACAACATGCATTAGTTTTATCATAGTTCAAGATACTAATTTTTTCCCTATTTAATTTCATCAAAAAAAAAGATGTTCTGTCTGGTTTCAATACTTATTGTGACTCATAAAATAACCTAATATTAGGTAACTTTTTCCTTAGGCTGTGTAATATGAAAATAAGAATGGGAAAAGAGTAGGATGGAATAAAGACAGTAACACCAAGTCCAGGTTTAACAGGGTAATGTTTATGGACATTACAAAAATATATCAACAATTTATTTTGCTTCAGAATAGCTTACATTTATGTAATATTTATTATCCATAAAGGTATTTTATACTATTTCATGTCACATATAACATTTTAAAATAGTTTTCCAGGAGTCTATATCTGTACCACTCTATATAGCACTCAGACGGAAGGGTGCTGCAAATATTTCTTGACAGGTGTGTGATATGTGTCTGGTGAGACAGGACCTGCATTGCTGATGAAGCAGATGAAGCAGATGACCTGTGATGATGGACTTCCCTGTGAAGGGAGTTGGAACTTTTGGCTCCTGCACCTTGCCAGTGTATTATCCATGGCAGCAATGCTGGCTTTGGAGACAGGGTAAGTTTCACATGGTTGGTTTGCAGGACATGTGCTGAGACCACAAAAAGGTGGGAAACAGATTTCTGCTTACACTCACTAAAGCACAGCTTCCAGTTGGCAATGCTTGTGAAGGCTTGGCATCTCAATTTTGGTGCCCTTTGCAGGACAGAATTTAGTTCACAGATGAAGTACAGGAGCTTTGATGTTTAACTGGGGGGATGTTTTCAGTGTAGGTCACGGATTCCTGCTAAGTGTCACCTGTGCACCTTTTCACAATGAATCTATTTAAATCTGTTAGCTTATAGATTTTTTTTTTAATGATGTGTTTGGTCTTTTTATTTTTTTTGTGTCCAGTAAAGGTTTTCCTACAGTTGAAGCATCTCCCTCCCCTTAGACTCTTTGTTGTCCAATAAATGGTGAGTTCATGCTGCAGTCTTTACTTCACTAAGGGTGTTTATATTCTTCTTAAGGTATACCAGGCTGTCTATGCATAAATTTTATGCTTTTATGGTCTTTATCTCTGTCAAATCTGTTTGAACTGGACCAATGTATTCCAAAATTATTTGTGATGTTAATAGGTGTAGAAAGAGATTATGCAATCCTACATTTTTTTATTTAGGAAAACTGGTTGAAGAAGTTATTTTCTAAGCATTTTCAACAGGATGAAAGGGCAAGTAAGATTTTGAGAGGCTTATAGCAAAGTTTGCATTTCTTTCTTCATTTAGTTTATAAGAGGCACCCATAGCTGCGTACAGGTCATCTTGGAGATGTTTATGACAGATTAAAGAAATTCAAAACATTGCAACCACATGTCATTATGAGTTTTTTTGGTTTCTTTCCTGTTTTTCTTTCCTCCAGATTGTGTGCATCTTAAAATCAACAAAAAACCTCACTGTGTCCAGAGGGAGAATTAGCTGCAAGTGAGCAGTTTGGGACAGCAAGGCTACTTTTACTTTGGATGCTTTTCCATTCACAGCATGGGAACACAAATATATGTGGGACCATGAAACAAACTAACAGATTTTTAATTTCACCCTTTGTTTCTTTGTGTCCTGCTTTTGTTTAGATGAAACAGACTGGAAAGCTGTTTTGTACTATGGATTGTTTTCTCCACGGTAAGCTTTGGGAGACATTCTGTGTCATTTTCTTGGATGCTGCCACTTACGATGATGCCTGCTTTGAAGTGTCATCGCTCCTAAATCCAGCAGCTTCAGCTTTCCTTTTCATCTGGAATACAGAAACTAATTTCTCTTCCTAAAGAACTTTTATTAGTTCTTCTGTCTCATGCAAGAAAAAAATGATTTCTCAGATCGCTTTCATTTTCATCACCTATGCCATTTTCAGCCTCAGGGCCATATTAGGGACATTATTTTTCTCTTCTGACTGTTGAAGACACTGTGGGGCCATCTTTCTTAAAACTGCATGCATCCTATTAGAGAGGCAAGCCTTTACTGCTAGTCCCTTAAAGCCAATAAGACAAAAAGGGAAGCTATGCAAAGATTTTGACTGCAGCCCTATTCACTGGATCCAAATGAAGGCCAGCTAAGGAAACGGGCTCCCGTTCTTCTATAGTCCCAAGTATTTTGCCTTGTCATTGCCCCCTCCCCTCTTTCTAGATAATACCGTATCAGACTGGTTGAGCTTGTATCTTTACCACAAGGTGCATGAGAAAATTAATTGCAAGGTGTTTACATGTGAGCCGGGGGTAAAACCAAATTTTGGAAAGTTTACAGTTGTTTCAGGAACTAGAATGCCCAGTCTTAAGTATAAAACACTGTGCCACATTTCTGAGTTGTGGAGGCTTGTGCACCAATTTATCCACAGTTTAGATGGAAATCCTTGATCCAGCTGGCTGCAGGGTATGCATACACCACAGTGAGCTTACTGTGACAATGGTCAGCACATTTTGAAAAACTGCAATAACCCTTCTTCATGTGCTTAAGTAAGGTCTTCAACCCTTTTTCACCTCCCCAAGAGTCTTATGTAGGCTTACAACATCATAGCTTCTTGTTTATTTACAAAATGTGCAGATCACAGTCAGTGCTAATTACAGGCTTTGAAAAGCTTCCGAAACACATGGAGGAAAGGCTTTAACTCTTTATTCTAGCACGTCCTTTTGTCAATATAGGTGTGTTCTGCAGTATTTTCATGTCCAAACAAGCATGCTGAAATATGGACTCTTTGCCACTTTTCTTTTGGAGTATTTCAGTACCTGAAATCTCCTTTCAAGGAAGTTGTTCCTGGTATTGCAGTGAATATAAATATTTACTGTAGTTTCATATCAGCACTTCTGATTCAGTTGTTTATATTGGCAGCCTCCGAGATGACTTTGTATTTGAGGAGCTGGTGATCTTGAGTAGGCATTTTCTGCTTGCTGATTTGGGCATTGAGCTCAGAGTCGGGGCAGCCACTGCATGTGAAACTGCAGATGTGCACCGTGGACACAGGGTGCTGTGACAGGGGAAACAATCTGATCTGTCAGGGGAAGATATCTGATTCTGCTTGTTATGCCATAAGAGCACTGTGGCATGGGAGGGGAGAGGAACTCTCAGTGGAGGGAATCTGTGCAGCATGCAGTTGGAAAAACCTCCCTGGAGTCTGTGTGATGTTGCACAAATGGGGAGTTCCTGGCATGTGGAGGGATGGAAGATTTATTCACTATCTATAGTACTCTTGTTACTCATCTTATGAAAACTGCTATTTCATTAAGCCATTTGTTGTTGGGCCTTTCTTGTTGAGATCCAGAAAGGATCCTATACCATCTGTCTCTCCCTCCTCATTCCCCCACCACATGCAGAAGTCTCTTACCATGTATATATTTGCTGCCTCTCAATTATAATGCAAGTTCATCATGATGTTATGAAAAAAAAAGCCCGTAACAATTAAAGCCTTCTTTGTTTCTTGTATTTTGACCATTTCCAAATTTCCAGACTCTCAGAGCTGGTTAGCTTTCCTAGAAATCCTTCTTTCCCTTTATGGGGAACAGATTCGATAATTCAGTGCAGTCTGATTTTTTGTTTTCTGTCTCCGTCTCATATTCCAGCAGTGTCTGTTCTCCAAGTTTTCCTTTCATAAGTTGAACTATATGGCTATAGTATACCCAGCAAAAACTTCCTGAACTGTTTGACCTTAATCCAGCAATGTGCTTACTAATCCCAGCAAAATGAATGGAGCTATTAATGAATTTAATAATATTTCCAGGTTAAAGCTGGTATGAATTATCCTATTGCCGTTGTCCCAAGCTACTTGATTGTGCAAGCAAAGCACTATAATGAGCCAGCCCTTCAATGTAAAATTTTATTCAAAAATTATTCTAAGTATAAGCTAAAAGGAGTGCCAAAAAGGTCTTTTAAAAACAAGATAAATAAAGTGAAAGAATGACCCAGAAGGAATGCTGGGGCACATTTCTGATACCCATACAACCAAGAAGCTTAAGGAATTAATGAAATGATCTGAAAAGCCATTTACATCCAATAACAGGGGTTTTTTTTAACATAAAATCCATCATGTTCCAGATTAAATATTCTATTTCTCAAGCTATGTAGCACATTGACCATAAAACATACTGTTTTAAGATGCATGCAGCTAAAAGTTTAACACAGAATGTTAGACCTAGACTGGCTTGGCTTGGAAGGGACATTAAAGATCATCTAGTTCCAAACACCCTGCCACGAGCAGGGACACCTACTATACCAGGTTGCTTAAAGCCCCATCCAACCTGGCCTTGAATACTTCCAGGGATGAGGCATCCACAAATTTTCTGGGCAACCTGTTCCAGTGCCCTCAGAGTAAAGAATTTCCTTCTAATATCTTCTCCAAACCTACCTTTTGACAGGTTAAAGCCATCCTGCCCTTGTTCTGTCACTACATGTCCTTGGAAAAAGCCCCTCTCTAGCTATATGGTGTGGTCAGGGTGTGCTGGGTGAAGAGCTGGATGAAGGGCAGGCAGGGCTCGGAGGGCTGGAGTGAATGGGCTTACAGCTGTCTGTTGATGGACTACCAGCAACATTTTCTCAGGGATCAGTTCTAGGGTCAGTTTTGTTCAATATTTTTAGCAACAGTCTGGATGCAGGAGTTGAATGCATCATTAGCAGGTTTGCTGACAGCACCAAACTGGGAGATGCTGTTGACGCTCTAGAGAGACAAGAGACTTTGCAGAGGGATCAAGATAGTTGGGAGCATTGGGAAATTATTAATGGGATGAAATTTAACAAGAACAAATGCTGTATTCTGCACCTGGGATGGAGCGATGCCAGGCAAAAGTATAAATTGGAAGATGAATAGCTGGAGATCAGCCCTGCAGACAGGGATCTGGGGGTGCTGGTGGATAGCAGGCACAATATGAGTCAGTTGTGAATTTTATTGCATGTTATTACCAGTTATTATCTAGTGCAAGTTGCCATCTGGGGTCTTTACACAAAGAACTAATGAATTTGAAAACCATAACACATGAGTTGGGTCAATGAAAACAGAGCTTTTACAAATCTCTCCTACAGATCATGTCTTGAGTATATGATTAGCTTGTCACAACTACACAAAATTCCATATCAATTTTGTTGAGTAGTGTTTTTGTTAATGACTGTGACCAATGTCTCTGACTGAAACGGCAAATTACTTATTTTAGAAATATGAACTGCTATATTAATCACCTTTCAGTCAAAATGTCTATAATGAAAAAGTTTTTAGTAATAGTGACGAATAAGTAAGTATTATCTCCTTTGTCTCTTGCATCTAAAGATATTTTGCAGGTCTTATTAACAGCCGAAGAAAATTCTTGCTAATACAAACATTTTTATGCTATGAGGTAGTTTTGTTCTGCAGAATTTTTCTGACTGAGGCTGATTCTAATAAAGTTGATTTTTGAGAAACAGACAGTGTCAGGCAGCAGTAAAAATAAATAATGTACTGTTTGATTCAAATTCTATCTGGATGCAGACTGTTCCCAAATTCTTGTCATAAGTAACACCATCCAAAATTACCGGTCCTTGCTTCTAGTCATATTCCAAGTGCTTTGGATGCTGTTGGAGTGCACATTGGTGACTCATTTCAACATAGAGTCATCAGCTGGACCTGCAATTTAGACTTCAGGAAAGCACTGCACAGATGCCAAAGCCACATGTTTATTTGATTTATTTATGTTTGAGGAGAGAAGACTTCTTTGGAACCCCAGAGGAATTGTCTTCTCTGCTTTCTCCCCTGCATCCTTGCGGCCCTTGTGGTCCTTCTGGCCAAGAGGAATGGGACACACCTTTGTGAGCTGCCAAACACATATTAGCCTGGAGCTGGACTCCCTACTGTCTGCAGCTTATCATGAGAAATACAGAAATATGACCCAACAGATTCAAGCACCTTTGTGAAATCTCCATATAAAATACAGAAAAATGCCTTCCACAAATGGAAATGATCTTTCTTTTTTTGGCTTGTGAACTGTATTTAGTACAGGAACCTGTGGTGTGTTCCTTTCTGCAGGGTACCAGCAGCATCTTTTTAATCACTGTGAGGGTCATATGTAAGTGTACACCTGGATGGGGGTGATGGTGATGTTGGAGATGTGCATATTTTATGTATGCTTCCTTATGTAAGGCTGATGCAATAAGATTATCCTGTCTCCAGTTTCTTCATAATTTTGTTTATGTGTGCTGGTGCAATGCATTTGAAAAGCTGTTGTTTTGTGTCACATTCTGACAATCTATCCATGAAGAGATGAGATTCCATATCCAGCATAACACGACACCTAGGCTCTCCCAATTTCTTTCAAATTGCTGTGAATTATGATTTGGTATGTATGACAGCCACTTAGCACCCATGCAGACTTAGCTGCTCTGGCCTGAAAAAAATTTTCAGTAGAAATAATACTTCTAAAGAGAAGAGATGTGAGGCTCGTAAGGAGCACTGGATTCATTGCTAACTAAGTATGTTTTGGTGTTAGTTTAGAGTGAGAAGGATACTCGTATATGCTTTGATCTTGACTGCATGTGCCATCAGGCAGACACATTTTCCTCTTGCCCACTGAGAACCTGACTGAGATTTGTCAAAGTTCACATTTCTGTTCATGAATACAGGAGCTGTAACCTTGGTAAGGCAGTAAACTATGTTCTCTGACTAAGTTGTCCTCAGCATCGTGAAAAAGAAGGTAAATAATTGTTTTTCACTGAGGCAAGTGGCAGCAGACTTGCAGTCTCTTCAAAGTGTTAATTTTTTAAATTGTTCTTTTTAGTACAGTGCCGAAAACTTACACTATACTCTGCAAAAATGACAGATGGCCCGACATCGTTTTGCAAGGGCAAAAAAAGTACATGACACAGTGCCTTACTCAAAAATTTCTTCTTAATTAAGACATGCAGTAAGATTACTACTTAGTTAAATTCCAGGTGTCCTAGCTAGCTGTGTCTATTAGACATATGTCTTATATCTAAATTGACTTAAATGCAGATGGAAATTTGGAAACATGGAATTTCTTAGAATACTGTTTGTCAGTTCAAACTATTATACTGATGTCATTCAGGGCAGACTCGAATACAGAGTATTAAACTCTCTAAGGAAGAGAAGTCTGGCATTTTCTAGCTAAGACAGTTCTAATCATACCTTCATCAATCATCTAAAATTTATTTCTAATGAGACTTTTGAAAATGAAATAAAAAACATTTCAGCATACTTAAAAAATTATTTAATAATTTATGGAGGCATTAAGAGCTTGTGCACAAAAGAGCTTGAGCACAAATAATGACCACGTGGGCTGAAGAAAGAAACAAACAGCAGGGATGTGAAGGGGAAGTGTGCACAGTGGGAAGGTTTGCAGACTCATGGTTAGGTTGCAATTTACTTTTCACATCGTTTTGAGACAGGATAACCTGTTGCAATCTCTTCACTGGCTGCTGGTTGCAGCCATGTCTGGAAATAAAGACAACATTTATATTTCAACACATAACAATACTTTGCATGATAATGAAGCAACAATGAGAAGTTTCATATGCTGAAGGGTAAACTAGAAACGCTTTATGACCCTCATGGGTGTTAAGGAACTTTTTTTTATTGCATTTGCCCTCTGACAAACGTTTATACACTACATACCCTCATAGGTTCTCTTCTGCTTTCCTTATCATAGCTGCTGTGGTTAAGGTATAGGATTTAAACCTTAACGTTACAGTAAAGGTTTATTAACAAACAATTGTGAATTACTTTAGGTAGAGCGAAAAATAAATGCTTCTTCTCCTTTAGGCTTAATAGGAAATATGAGAGTTTTGTTACAGGGTTTTTGTTTTGAGTTTGAGTTTTCCTGGAAGATGTCAACAAAAATCTGCTCTTCTGTTCTGTGCCAAATTAATGCAAATTGCCTCCAGTGGCAAAAAAGAATATAACAAATAATTTATACTAATTAAATAGTTTGTTTCAGCTAGCTCTTAACTGTGCTGTGACATACTGTGACATTTACTGATTGCTTACCTTGTAACACATTTCTCCTTTCTTCTGCTCATTACTACTTATTAGGCATTTGTTTACATCATTGGTGCAAATGCCACTGCTTTAAATTCAACTTTACAAGTAAATGTAAGTCTTCTTATTGTTAGTAATCAATCTGTTTCCATTAAAGTCTTTCTTTTCTTGTGGGGTTTTTTTTTTCACCTTTTAACCTTTTTTCCTTTTTCATTTTCCTTTTTCCTTTTCCTTTTCTTTTTCTCTTCTCCTGTAAATTTGCATAGTCTGGAAAAAAATAGGCTTAAAAGAAAGTCTTTTGCTTATTCAAAAAGAAAGAAAACATTGGTTTCTTTATAAATTTTCACACTCACTTTATTGACTGTGCTCGTAGAAAAACAGAAATAAGAATAGATGATTGGGATCTAAGTGTTGCAATTACTGTAGATGTATAAGCTGCTTTCCAACAACTGATCTTTTTAAGCCCTCTATAACAATGAAACTTTTTAAAAAGTTATGTGATAAAGATATTCCCAGGAAGTTCGCAGGGTCTGTCTATGTCACCATAAGCTTAAAAAACAATCTACAGATCACAGAAACTTCCAGACAACACCATCTTTTGTGTGATCTGCTGGAGGAACTGGAAGAGGCTTAAAGTTTGTTATTGTTATGTAGAACTCAAGCAAATAGCAATAGTCCAGAGTCAGTAATTTCTTAAACCTGAAAAAATAAAGCTGACAAGCTCCATCCATGTCTAAACTAGGTACTTTTATTGAATCTTTCAAGTCCCCTGTGAGAAATTTGGCAGCATTTCTAAGGTTTGGGAGAAAATAAGCAGGGAACAATTTAAACATTAGCCTCATTGAAAGATGTTCTGGAAATTTTCCAGGAAGTAAAAAATAGCAAAAATTAAAACACTCATGCATAAAACTTCCTAAATTATTTACTGATAGATGAAATTTCTCTAGAGGTTTCTTTGATGAAATAAAGCAGTTGTGAGGGCTTGTTCACTTAATCTTAAGTGAGGCAGGTGAGAGATTGCTTACAGCTCCATGAGGAGGTGTTGACAAATGTAGCTGAATGCTCAAGTACAAAAAGACAAAGCTCAGAGCACAAATTTCTAATGTTCATCTTATGGCTGTGGGTCACATAATTGTGCTTATTGAAGTATAACTCTAATTGCTTATCAGAAAGAACTCTGGTTCATAGGTTTTATATCTTTTGGGTTCTAGTGTCATACTCTGATTTCTAAAAAACCCTTAAAATATCAGATCAAAACCATATCTATGTGGTCCTTCAAAGTCCAGAATAGCTTTTCCTTCTCAGTGTGAATATCTTATGCTTTCTGTGTAAAAGCTTCTTGTTGTCAGCAGAATCTCTTTCATTTGCATCTGCTTCTGTTTCTTTTCAAACAGAGGTTTGATGTGGTACTGAGGTCTACATGTAAGAACGGAATACTGAAATGGTGCCACTCTGATAATTTTAACTTCCATAGCTGGGAGGAAGCTTTCTGGTTTGTTCCAGCTAACAAGGATAATTTTAATTTTATAATTTATTTAATCGTTTTCAATCAATATGTGATTATAGTGGTTTTGTTATTATAGACAAGGCATATTTCCCAGTCTGTCCCTATTGTCTTTTCTGATGTGTTGCTTGCCAGACAATTAATTTTCTAACATATTAACCTGAAAAATTCTCCAGAAGGGATAAATACGGTTCTATTTTGGAGGGGCCTGTTCTTTTTTAATATGTAAATTCAGGACCATACTACAGGGCAATAATTTTGCTCCATGCTTAATTATGCCAAATGGTTTGCCTTCTGGGAGATACCATGAATGTGAAGTTTCACCCATTTCATCCATAGAAATAAACTGTTACTCTCTTATTTTGATCCTCCAAAATCTTTATAACTTAATGGCTTTCTTTGATACTGGGAAGAATATTAGTAGAAAGGAGGCAGCTGCTGTAACCACACTCTCAAGTGCACATTTTCCTTCCCGCTGTGGGGTTTGGCTGGCTGGTGCTCTGTCCAGAGAACCTCTATGTAAGGCAAACACCGTCTGCACTTTATCCAGCAGTGGTTGACGTGTCCATCTCATTTCCTCACTTACTGTGGCTGGGGATAAAGTATATCTAAGCTTCAATGCAACCAGTAGTGGATGCTCTTCTCCACTGTGGATTCCTTATGCATTTAAGACATTATATTGCTACATATGCCAAGTAACAGTTGCTTGATTCTACAGGAAATGACAGAAAAACCATACTATATAATTTTCTTGGTAGTAAGTACATAAGCATTGCTAAAGTTGATCAGACTAACTGTTCAACTAGTCTTCTAACTTGCTCCAGGGAGTGGCCAAGACAAGGTGTTTCAGGTGCTGGGGTTTTTTACTGTGCAATTAAGGGAAAACATATTTTCTATCTCTAATCAGGTAAAGATAACCTTATTCAGCATATCCTAAAATCTACTCTAAATGTTAAATTCCAATCTAAGGTAAATATTTATGCTCTTACATTAGTCAGTAGAAAATATGTAGATCCAGGATGTTTTTCTTTCCACATGTTATGCACACTTGCTTCAGAGTGACACAAGTCATATTCTGGAAAATTTATCTCAGTTGCTTACAGAGTGATCCTAAATTATTAGTTAGTCCACATACTTACTTTATGATAGCTAGAGTTAAGTGAAATTAACATTAAGTGAGATAATCCTTAGTTAATTATTCTAATATAGTAATTGGATTAGCACTGAAATTCTGAGTCTGTTAAAACTAGAAGGACTTAATAAAGCAGCAGATTACAGGACAAACAAGGAAATCTTGTTAAGAGGTAATCACAGGGCTATTAAAAAGCTATAGTATTGCTGAGGTGGTAAATCCAGCCAGGTATCTTATACTGCATTGGAAGACCAAAAAAATTAAAATAAAAAACCATCTAAATGAAGGAAATATAATGTTATTGAACAACATATTATAGCAAAAGAAGTGTCTTCTTTCCATCTTTTATAGTGAAAAGAAAATTAAAATATTTTTCTCAGTTTCCTCAGAGTCCCTAGTTAGATCCAAACACAAGAATAGATCTCTGACTTAATACATTCTTTCCTATTTTCTGCCTATTTTCTGTCTGTCCTATTCCTTAGGAAATTCTACTGCTTGAAGATAAGCTTTGACTGAATTCCCATGAATGAATATATGCTAAAAAACTATACGTGTGTTTCAGAACGGGAAAAGCAGGTTAGGTATAGATACAGATTTTAAATCCACACTTCATTTGACCTTTCAGCCAAACAATGTAGTGGCAGCAACAGAAAGTTTCACAAGTAACCAGATATATCTCTGTAGCTCTTGTCCTGAAATTGAAAAGGACAATATGGAGAGAATTGCTTCTTCTCACACTAGCTCAGATTATTTCAGTAGTTTGAAAGGGAATTTTAAAGATCACTTAGTCCAAGCCCTTTACCTTGGGTAAGGACACCTTTCACTAGATTGGGTTGCTCAAATCTCCACCAAAACTTGGACTCTTCAAGGGATGGGGCATCCACAAGTTCTCCAGCCAGGCTTCAAAACCTGTAAGCCAGGCAAAGATACCAAGACACCTGCATGGATGAACTAGGAGGGATGTTTCAGATAGATATTTATCTATTTAATAAATGTTTAAATAAAAATTTCACCTGCTCATTTCACCTAATCTTCTACGTTTTTCTTTATCTAATGCTGTAGCACAGGGAGCTTTCCAAAATACATGTCAGTTTCAAGGAAAGGGCATAAGTGATGTCTAATTCATGTCTTCATTCTTACTACATCAATGACTAAGAAAAGGTGGACTTCATCACTATGAATAAATAGAGTGAAAAAAAGACATGTCCAGCCTGACACCCCTGAGCTCTCTAGACAACTTTCAAATATCATATTGCAGAAAAACCTCAAGACCACTTTTTTTGTTATATTCCTGTTGTCAGACTGCAAAACTAGACACTGAACTGCTTATTCCACTCTTGTTGCTGAGTCTTGTGTGTCTTTCTGTACGTTGGTTCATTTTTAAGAGACACAGGGAAGAGAGAGCTTTACTCACAGCACCTCTCTCTAAATTAACATTTATGTCCCTGCAAAGGTCTGGAAACCCAGAGTGTGCTAGGCTGTCAGTAATTGCCAGCTTGGCAAGATCAGATTTTTTTGTCCATTTGTATGTGACTGTTAGACTGGGTTAAATGCTTCATTTCTGCCGCATCTAGAAATCACCATATGGTGAGCATATGGAGTCATCTCTCCGGGAAACTCAGGATTGTTTTGTACCACTTGTAGCTCTTCTTGGAGGAGAAAGAGAGAAGATTCACAATATAATAATATCTTTTATCCCTCTGTACTTTCCAAGAGGTCATGAGATGAGTTTGGAACTGTGAGCTCCTAGTCTGAGTGACAATTCAAAAGAAAAATGTTAGGAAAAAAACTCCTTAACTTTATTCCAACGTGAACAGACACACACCCTCCTACTGATTTCCCATTCTCACAGCCATCTGAAAGTTAGGATTTTATGAGGTATTAAATTCTGAAAAAAAATTAAAATTAAGAAATATATCTGACACAAACACACTCTTCCAGAAATGAGGGGAAAACTTTCGATAATGTAAAATAGAGTTGCAATATCGACACTTAGAGAAAAACAGTTTGGAGGAAATATATTCATGTCTTAGCTTACTTTGAAAAGGACTGTTTTTATATCTTTGGTGTTACTGCTTTCAGGAAAGAAAAAAAGAGGAGACATCACATTATGGGTCTGTTGGGACAACAGAAAAAAAAAAAAATCAGACTTGGCTTGATCAACATCATGTTTTCCAAACATGAGATGATACATTAACTGTGTTTTCAGAAAGACACTTATTACTAGGAAAGCAAAATCTGACTCATAAGTTGGTCTGTTGCATAAGCAACGCTGATTGCAGTTTATATCAAGGATGACCTTTACACCTCTCCAGTTGGGTTATCTAACAACACAAACTCAATGGCTCACCTGGGAAAGTTCCAAGTTTCATAAATACCTGCCCACACACTTGTAGACATTTCTGGGGATGTACTCGAACTGTGCTTTATAGAGGTGTAAAATTGTGAGGAAAAAGAGATTGTCCACTGCTTGAATAAGCTACATGGCTTAAGTTAAATGCTTTCCTGTTTCATTTTACCCTTAAATTACAGCATAAAACACAGTGAGAATGGATTTACTGTCTCCAAATGTATTGTGAGAAGGGGTTCCATTCTGCTTCCTTCAGGAGGCTGAGTACTGTTTTGGTGTGTCTGGAAATCCTAGGAAACAGGCTAGTCCTACACTCAGGAGGGAAACACGATCTTGGAGGCCATGCCTCCTCTACTTATTGATTCTCCCCTGGCTGCTGGCCTGGCTCCAGAGCATGCTGGCAAGAACAATATTTTTTTGTATATTTGCAGTATTTTCTAAATTTCAGGAAGGTGACATCCTCGCTTTGGCTGCTCCTGTGTCAGATCCACACACTCCATGTGAATGGCACTCTGTAGGGGCCCAGAGAAGCTGACCTAAGTAACGTAATGGATTGTAGTGGTGCAACCCTTCCCTGCTCACTTGAACCTGAGCTGACCTGCTGAAAGGACAAGGATTTCACCACTGTTGGGTAGATGATGACAATGATGATGATGATATTATTCTTATTCTTATTCTTATTCTTATTCTTATTCTTATTCTTATTCTTATTCTTATTATCTACAGCAAAGTCCATCTTCTGATTAGTTTACCTGATTAATTTCATTTATACTATAAGTTTTGAGTTATCAATGGGTGGGTTTCCATGAAAGAAAGAGGAAAGCTTTCTCAGTTACAATATAGACATTAGGGAGAAACAAAGCATACTAGTGGTAAAGTCAATATTCTCATGTTAAATACCTCTTGATATTTAAATAATGAACTGCACATAGTAAAGGATGGTACTTCCCTGTTGGAGTTACTCTATATTGCTCAGATCATGAATATTCCTTAGATTAGAGGAATTATTTAGAGACACTACAACTTTGAATTAGTCTTCCCAAATATCTGGTGACTGGCCTGATCACTGAGATCCTGCCTGGTTTTAGGTTATGCTTTACATGTACCATCAGCACATTTCAAGGGTTTTGGTTGTTCTGTGATACAGAATGAAATCATGCAATTAAACTGAAAACATTACTACCTAACCTGACAAAAACCAAGGCATTTTCTTACTTTGGTGCAAGTGTTCCTCACTTGTCCCCATGTAACTAGAACCAGGATCTAGCACTAGAATGGAAATACCAGATGACTAGAAGATCTGAATACCTCCTTTCCCATGGAGATCACCCCCGTGGTGATCTTACAGGCATGTAAAGATTGAGCTTGGTCCAAGTTCTTGTGCTTTATATTTCATGTAAAAAAACCCTTCGCTGAAACGATGCAATGTGGAAAATATGCGTTACTTAGGTATACCTTGACACATGTGTTTGATTATGGTTATTAACATATGCACATATTTGCAAGGAAAACGGAGCTTGTCTTCAATGGTACATGTCTTCTGATTTATTTTGTAGGTGTACTTTGATGCTTTTTAAATCAAATATTTATAAAACCAATGATGAATGTATATCACTTCCCCAGTTTAGGCATTAATCCCACCATGACACAGAAAAGCTGATGATTCATTTTTTAAGAGAGAATTTTTAAAGGCAATCAGATTAGGCTGTGATTTTTCCAGCACTATACGTATTTATTAGCATAGGTAATGTTTTCACAATCAAGATATTCTTTCATCGGTAATGAACGGAAACAAGAGAGGCTTTGCCACAAGCTTTTATATAGGTTTCAAATGTATTATAAAGTTACACTCAGGCTGATAAATTTGAAGGTTTATGGCTTAGCTAACCTTTTCAGTCTTTTCTCAGGAGTAACAAGCAGTTATAGGCTAATGGTTACCTTTACTATTCATCACTTATGACAGTGCAGACCTGACTCATAAAAATTAAATGAGAAAGGTCTGTTTACATCCTCTACTACTACAGCTATCTGTGTTCAGTGAAATGCTCCAGGTAATTTGTCTGATTTTCCTTCATTTTTCCAACTGTTAAAAAAGGCTGCTCTAAACTAATTCTTTTGTCTATTGGTGAATGTAGAAGGACACATCTCTCCAGGGCAAACTATATCAGACAGATGAGAGGAGGTGAATCACTCCACTGACTACTGAGAAAGCTTGAAAAACAAGGTTGGGCAAGACATCTTAACTTTGCTAAATAAATCACTTTGAATTCTGCTTTAGAGAGGAAAGGCAATACCATTTATTAGTCTAGAATTTCCAAAGCCTTGAACACAGGATGGAGGTGTCCCTGTACAAAGCAAAAACTGGGTATGCCAAACTCAGTGTTACTCCACAGTAACTTGCTCCAGAACAAAAAATCCCCAACCCCATCCTTGGGAATGTAGCCAGAAGTAAAATTTCTATATTTGCCCTTACTGAAATGGTAGTTTCAGGAGGTGATGTTTCTGCCACACATTTTTCCTTTTGGAGCAGAAGGGTTTTTTTACTTCACTAACCTCCTTGTGTGTTCAGGGTTAAGGACAGTACACAAGTGCCTGCCTAGATGTGACACTGAGGTTATGTGTGGTAGCAAGTTATTTGTTGGTGCCATGGACTTTTTCTTACATCATTAACTTTTATTTTTACTTTAGCGTATCAGTTACTGAAAGGAGAGAATGTTTTAATCTGTTTTCTAGGCAATTTCTCTTTTTTTTCCAGGTTTGGGGACCCTAGGTTTAAGCAAATACTGGGTCTATAGAAAAAAGTCGCACCTCTGTTTGTCTTACAAAGTCAAACACTTGGAAACACTTTTCGTCTGACCCTGAAAGCAGAAGGCAGATCAAGGTGACATGCCAGTCCACAGAGAGTCAAGAAACAAGACACTGTTCTTTATCTCCCCACAGATCTCTTTTTTTTTTGGTCTCTGTGATTTCCCCTGGATAATTTGCTTGCAAAAGAGCTACACACATTGAGGGGCAGGTTTACGGAAAGAAGAGCAAAGAGATCTTTGACCTTCTTCTGTGCTAGCATGAGCAGAGGTAACACAAGCCTACCTCACCACTCGACTCAAAGGCTGATGGAGATGGGATAGTCCTTCAGCTACACTGTCCCATCATTCACACACATGCCTTTCTTTGGAATTGATGTTTTCTCATGCTTATTGTCTGGATGGTTATACTGAAGCCATTTCTGAGATTTTACATTTCTCTCTTTGCTGTTCAGAGAGCACACTCTTGAGCTATTTTGGCACAAGTTTGCTCCCAAAGCGATGTTGATCTGCTCTTATATTCTATTTAAAATGTAACTGAAACAACTGCATGTCTGAGAAAAACATAGTTCATAAACTTACTTGAAAAATAGGGCCAAACCAGGTATTTTCTTCAATCCTTCAAAGATTTTATTTTCAATCAGTCAGTTATTACATTGAGATAATACCAGTTAGCAAGAACTAAACCTTGTATTCAGTTTGTTTTTTCATGTTTCTGAAGGAAGTTAGTAAGGATGATGAAATGATATGCCACTTCCCAAGTCTAGCTAGAACAAACTGTTTGGATTAAGTTCTTAATGCCATGATTTATAACTCCTGTAGTGGCTGTTCTGTGGGGAAGTTCTAAAGGTACAACTCTGTGAAAAATGGCAAAAGATCAATTGCCTGTGACCCTATGGGTTCAGTGCACTAAGAGGTCATATGTTTCAGAGCTGTTTCTTCTCAGTGTTTGTCTACTCTGTCTGTGTTCTGTGTGATGAGACCTGTTGCTCTGCCAGAAGAAAATTCCTTTGTCTGAAGGTAGTGCTGGAATTGGAGGTCCAGCCCTAAGCCATCTGCTCATGAATCAGCTTCTCATACTGCTCCATTGCTCTTTTTCCTCCAGCATTATGTTGAGCCTAACACATGTTAAATGGTGATTGGGAAGATTGTTTTAATCCTGAGTTGATTAAGTCTCCTCCAGTGACACTTCTGCTGCAGAAACTTGTTTGCTGTAAGTGTGTTATTTGTCTGTTGGCTCAAGGAGTGTTGCTATTCAATCCCCTCACTGCCCCAATGAGGTAAGGACTTGAATATGTTTAAAATCAAGGCAGGCATGAAGATGTTGGCAGAAAATAGTTTGAAGAACTCCATTCCTCAGTAATAATCCTGTTGCCTGGAGGAATCTGCCTGCCATTTAGTATGCCAACCGCCTGGATCCATACTGTGGCAAGGGGTTGGCCTCACAATACTTGACCTGGCTGCTACCTGAGACATCGTGCCAAAAAGACGCTTTGTGAAACAACATGAAGTCTCATGTAAACCAACCACCATCAAAAAACATGGAAAAGTGGTGCTGTTTTGCAACTCTTTTAAAAATTCCATAGGAACATGGATTAAATAACACAGAGCAAAATTATGAAATTAATTGAAGTTAAGGATAAAATTTAACAGCAAAATCCACAGTTTAGCTCTATAAAATGAGGTGTTAAGAAAAATTAAAGACTACTATGAAAACATTATTTCCAACCACTGCTGTGCCAAATCTAAGCATGCAGATAGTGTGTCCAGTCTCAAAAATCACACTGTCAGGCTGAAAAACAAAAAATAAGTCAGATTTGTTCTTTCTAGAAAAGATTTCTTATTCTTCAGAATTTTCTTCTCCCCAAAATTTCAATTATATTACTTCTTTCCATGTCTGGGAATAAAGTTTATTTTACATTCTCCCTCACTTCTCCACTTGAGTTCTAGTATCTACCCTTCTAATTGTGATACAAATGTGAAAGTAGCTTTCAGCTTTCAGCAGTAAAATGAATCAAGTGTCATAAAAATTCTTTGTTGAAATTTCTCAACTGCACATCTCTATGAAGTAGAAAATATGTCTAATGATCAGATTACGAGTTTCCATTTTCCAGTTATAATTACTAATGAAAAAATAATGTGAATGTTATAAATCTATAGAATCTTTTTTGCAAGTGAATACTTCTACTGAGTTCTGATAAAATATGCCAATATAGAGAGGAAAGCTACAAGCACAGGGTTACAAAGCAGAATCTTGGGGAAAAATCAATTCTAGGAAGCCTGTTGATTAAATAAAATTCTGTTTTATTTTGAATGATAACTTTTGCTCCTTTTTTCTATTGCAATGACATGTGAACAGTTTTTTAACAATTTACAATTTCCCAATTTCCTTCATTCTGGACAAAGTTTTATACAGAATGTAAAAAAAACAAAACAAAACCAAAAAAACCCCAAAAACCCCCAAAAAAACCCCCACAAACCTCCCCCCCCAAAAAAACCCCAACCACATGGTTTATATATATCACTTGGATTCCTACATGCAGGGAGAGAAGAAGAAAAACCCTCCTGTAATGACAAAAGAATCACTCAAGTCAAATTCAAAGACAATTCAGACAATTAGCAGATAATTTAATGCAAGGCAAAAAACTCAAAGTATTAAGAAAGAGTAATTAAAATGTTCTTCATTTCATTACTCCTGAAAATATGGGAGAATGTAACTAATATTTTGATAATAGCTCCTTATAGTCACATTTTTCTTTCCAAATTATAACTTTTGCTACAGTGGGTACTAACAAAGTTTAAGTCATGCAAATGCATGGTTCAAAAAGAAATAAGCCAACCTTAATTACACTTAATACTCTTTTTTTTACCATTCTAATCAGTAGTCTGGGATTCCTTTGTTGTGTTGTACACCAGTTTGTCTATATCACACAGCCCATAATTATAGTTTTCAATTGCAGTGAAATATGTGGTAAAGTTTTATGTTTTTATAATTTATTTCTCCCCCACTCCCAAAGCACACACCTCTAATTATATCTGCCAATAAGCAGCCCATAATTCTAAGAATATCAAAATTCCTGAATGATGCAAAGATTTTCATGACAACATACAATGCCACAAGTTAAAAAAATGCATTGGTAAAGCCTCTAGCTGTGCAGTTTGACATTTTCTTTAAAATCAGAGGCTGCTGGGTTTTGTTTCTAACTTGATAATTTAATTGTAATAAACAAAGTTCCAGATTCAGTAAAAGCTGAATATGATGCAAGAGATTAATGGGCTGTGGTTTTGTCCCAGAGAAAAGAGTAGTCTGCAATTTGATTTACAGACTAGTTCCTTGAGTGAAAACTACCAACAGCTAACCACATCCCCTGCAGTGAGTCAGGCTTTTGTGCTTTACCCACGTATCTGGAAGTTGTTGGTGCGCATGGGATAAACCCTTTGGTGACTGTCTGAAGCAGGCAGCTGTGATGGTTCATTACAATAAAGATGGGATTTATCAGTACGACATTGCCACCTGCAACAGCCTGAAACTTACAGAATGACAGAGTAATGAAATGATTGAGGCTGGAAGACACCTTTGGAGATCATCAAGTTTAATCACTCTGCTCAGTGTAGGGTGGGCTACAGCAGGTTCCTCCTGGCTTTTTCCAGCTGGGTTCTGAATACCTGTACAGAGACTCCACAACATCTGTGGGCAAGCTACTCCAGTGTTTGACCATCCTCACACTGAAACATTTTTCTTTTGTTTAAATGGACTTTATTGATGCATGCAGACTACTACCTTCTTGTCCTTCTTATATTCGGAAATGGCTTCCGAAGGGAATGGATAGTTATGCAATGTGGATGATGATGGAAGCAGGACTAAATTAATGGCCTCTGTTGTGTCATGTGTTCCTGATGTAATTCATGTCTTTAGTGTGATTTCAGGACTTTTAAGAAATGTGGGTGTAAATGCGGCTGTCTTATTTCTGTGTCATAAATGAGGCCAGGAGATAGATTCCTGTGATTACACCATTTAAAATAGCCAAGCTTCCGGATTCAACGTTCAGCAAGAAAACTATTGTTTGTAAGAAATGCTAGGTATAGTTCAGACACCTATGGAACTGGGCAGGTTTTTTCTTTTGGTTTTTCCTTATTTCATGACAGAGGCTATGGTTTACTTGACTTGAACCTGTTGAAATGCTCATTCGAAGCACAAGTTGAAGGCTTATCCTTGTATCTATGATACGGCTTGTCAGAGGGATTGAATTTCTGTTGTAACGTACAGAATCACTGAATGTTAGGGACATTTGTGACAGGTATGAACTGTCATAAAAATATTTTGTCTGTGGACTGGATGGATCATATATTTTCCTTCTCGGGGATTTGCCTGTTAAAATAGAAATGGTTTGCAAAGCAAAAAATTCAAATCCACTCTCCTCCCATCAGCAAAATTAGAAACCTTCTTTGCTAAATCCCTGATAAGTAATTCAATGACACTTAAAAAGCAGTTTTACAGCACAGCAAATTGTTTAAAAAGTAAAGTACGGATAAAATAACGATTTAATTTGATAAATCACCAACACAAACAACAGCTAATTTTCAACTGGTTGTTCTAATTAGATCCAGGCTTTTAAAAGCATGGAAAGAACAAATAACAATTTTAATGTAGGGTAGCACTTTTGTTCAATTACTGAGGAAAATATATTTCATAGGATAAAAAATGAGCTGTTAATTGCTTCTCTTCCCCCCCCAGTTATTCTAATTTGCTTTTGGTGTTACTTTTTCTATTTATTTTTAGAGCCATTAGAAGTCACGTTTTTTATTGAAATCTAAAAGGAAACAAAAATTGCATTATCACCTAATTTTCAGGTAAACCTTCATCTGTTTTTACACTACCAGCCACATTTACAGGTTCTGAGCCCCAGGCATCTGCAGACTTAGCAGTCAAAGACTTAGGTTATGATGTTTAAAGAAAAAAGTAACAATTTGTTCTTCCACAAAGACACAGATATATGAGTCACATTTTTGTTCTGCATTTCAGGTGTATTAATTTCTTACGGCTTTGTAGGCTGCATTAAGCATCTCCCAGGCCATGTTAAAGACAGTTATTTTTAAGTGTCTAATTTTATTCAGCTTACCATGGCTTTGATGGTGCTGAAGAGATTTAGAGAGTGATTCAGTGTTGTCACATGACACAAGTATGTGTTAAATATGAAGGAATGTCTTAGACTAGCAAAATGAAAGAAATGCTGTTATTAAACTGAGCAGTCATGGATCTTGGAAACTCAGAGATCTAAAAACCAGAAAAGATAAAAAAAACTTCTCTAGGAAAGACTGTACAGATATATTAGATCAAAAGTGTGTAATGCAAAGAAAAGTACAAAGAGAAGAAAATGGCACATGAAAAATATCGGGTTTATTTGGACTGTTAAGAAAACAACAGGAATATGTTTAAAACAGATTTCAGTGTAAAGTTTCAACACACTAATGCCTCTAAACTGAAAAAAATATGGTCAATGCATCTCTTGATAAAAAAGAGAGAATCAATACCTTTGGATTATAATGCCTAGTAATATATATATTTCACTATCTGAAATTGTAAAAATATACATGAATGGGTGCAGAAAACCTGGCTGATAATTTGCTGAAGAGAGCAGAGCTGGATTCAGATAAGTCATCTTTAATGTTCTTTAGTTTTAGTAGAATAAGGTGCTTTGGGAAAGAAATAAGCATTTCATAATTTCAGGTGAGTCTTCATGTGGATGGTTCCCCTGAGATCCAAAGGAAAAAGAAAGAGGTACGAAACCAATGAATCATCTTCTAAATTTATTTTTATAAAGTTGCTTAAAGCATCAAAACTGCAAATGTTTACTTTCCTGTTTAACCTTAATTACATTTCACTTAGGATATTGAAGCCATATGTCTCACAATACAAAATTTAACCACCTCAGTATGGTGTTGGAAGGAATAATTTTAAAAAGGGAACAGAACTCCAAGTAACCTTTCCTGTTAATTTTCAGAAGTGTTTGAAAATAATATTTATATTCTCATTTTTGGAGAAGTTCTGAAATGATCCTTAGGCATGAAAAGTTTGAAGAAGCACTGCAGTTTGCATAAAAATATAGTAAAAATATCCTAGAAATGGTCCTCCACCCCTCACAAAAATGTTTCATGGAAACCAAAGCACCAAGAGAGGGCATTACCCCAAAGCAGGAGAATATTTATAATTTCATTTACTCCTCTATTTCTGCTTATGTTACAGCCTGGAGAAATAAGAAACTCACACAGAAAAAAAATTGATTTTTCCTTCTGCTTATTAATTGTTAAAATTTGTATGAATTCACTAACAATATTAATAAGAAAAGTTCTTATAACCAATTCATTGCTCTTTTATAGAGATTTGAAGCAACATTTTCAGAAAACTTGCTTCTGGTGAGCTTGACTGGTTTAAAAAAAACCACCCCAATTCTCCTTCCAAAAAACTTTTGAAGCACAGTATTGAAAGAGAGAGCATATTTTGAGGAATTACTTTAAAAATATCAGAATTTAATCACAATTTTACAAGATATGGGATATTATTTTCTTTATTTTCAAAGTTTAAATGTGATCCATATTTTTTTCAAACCTTGTTTCTGTTTAAGAAAAAAAGGTCAATTTTTTTTATTGAAAAACAAAGATTTTGAGTTATGAGATTCTTTAGTTGTCATAGAAGAGTTTCTAAGCATGGGTTTATGGGTAGCTGGTGTTACTGTTCCCTCAGCTTCCTCTCCAGTCAAGGGATATAAATAAGAAGTGTCCATTTCATGCGAGAGAATGGATGCCTTGTGAGTTACTTCCAGCAGAGATAGAGGAAGCCTGCTACCAACTTAAACTATTTGTTAATTCTCTAAAAGCTTTCAGTCAGATAACTCACACTGGAAATGTAGGAGAAGTGTGTCTAATTGTGTGTTAGAAAACAATGGCAACTGCAAATTCTTCATTTTTGTCAATGTCAAAACCAAAACATTAAATGACCTTGTTAGACTAGAAGGAAAAGGAGTTTATGCTGTATTTTTTAGCTAGTATGTCTTTCCTGATGGTCAGAGAAAAATTATGGATTCTATTTCCTTTCATAAAACAACATGTACAGGCCCAAAAGCAACGGGCTCTGTACACTGGGGACAAGTGAACTCATGCAGGTCAAAGTTTTCTGAGCTTCTAAGTCTAAAGGGAATCCATAAAGCAATTAGGGTTTCTTAACCTCTTTGAAGCCAAGTTATACCAGTTATATGATTGGAATAATAGGAGTACAAGGCTATCAAAAGGTATAATATGAAATACTGAAAAATCAGTTGTCTGGAAAGGAAAGAAAACCCTCTTGTCTAGTTGAAACCAGTTCTTGAAAGTTGAGAAAATGATGGCACTGTCATCTGTAATATACTATCTTTAAAACGTAGTGGAGTAGAAGTCACTCATTGCTCAGTTATAATAATGGAAGGCGTTTTTAAATGCTCTGGAAACAAAGTCTAAATCTTTCTGCAACTTAGAGCAATTTACAAACACACATTGTTAAACACAAACCTTGGATAACCTTGAGTTGTTGGAAAAATACAGCTCTGAGGCTGGTTTTTTAGGCTAAGTGTTAGCTTTTTATTTTGATCAGTCCTCTGAAAACCTGATATTCACTGCAATAAAGTGGTGTCCTTTTCACTTGGACTGTGGAATACCAAAAGTCAAAGTATTGTGCTGGAATGCTCACGTTATTCTCCAGTTAAGCCCTTCGTGGGGTGTTTATTGAAGATATTTGTATTGGATACTACGGGCAATGTTCTCTTTTCTTCCATCTGTGAATTGCAGATGTTGCCTATTTTGCTTTTCAGTGTACCATTCTGCTTTTGGGAAATAAGAATACGGAGCATTTCTGGCTTTGTGAGAGAGAGCAGAGTTTTCCAGTAAATGAACAGCACACTGGAAAAAAACAGTATTTCACTTTCTCAATGGATAAGCAGCAAGCTCTTTCCAAAATTATAGCTTAAATTTACAGAATGTCTTTAAGTTTGAAGAGTGGCTGCTTGCCCAAAAGCCATGTTGAGGTCATGCCAAATGCCAGAGTACTTATATACTTTGAAATAAAGTCCATGTTCAACAGACTCCTGCTCTTTATTTCCATATTTACTTCCAGTTTAAGCTAACAGAAAGATGGTCTGAAATAAGTTTGGGACCTTGACAATTTGAACGTGTCTGAAAAATTGCATTGATCATATGTAATGGATTTGCTCACACGTTCTTACAGCTGTAGAAATGTATTTTGGATATCACCTCCTGGTTAGGTGGAAAACTTGAGCTGAAACATTTTATTTTGGGAAGAACATATTGTAGTTGAAGATACCATTTAACAGCGTTGTTAAAAGTCATTGATGCATATCTCCTGCCAGACTGGCCTAGACAGATGTCAAAGGATTTACCCAGTGCCTGTGGAAACAAGTAGAAATAATCTCATTGATTTCAGTAGGTTTTGCTGGTTGACTTCCCCACCATGTTATTCACTGCATGCTCACTTCTGCTTCAGGCACTTCCACTCCTTGCCACATACTTTAACTTTTCTCTATCACTCCTGTACAACAGGGAAACAAGAAAGGAGTGTTAAAACAGGGTGATGAGCTAGGAACAGAAATGAATCATTCAGTGGCCTAGTATTCAGCTGTGGAAATGCATTGTGACTGAGCAGAGTGTAATAATTTGAGTAAGTGGCTATGCCCATGGAAAAGCAATACAAAAGTAGTCTTTTTTTACCACTTAGGAAAGGTTTGTAAAACAAACTACTCTGGATTTTTGTCAGTTCAATAGGATTTTGCCGTAAACTTTATTCACTATTTCCTCTGCAGTGAATGGAGAGCCTGGAAATAACCTTTCTTATTGCCAAAAATATGTGACTATTTGTATGTAAATGTAGTAGACTGAACAACATGTACATTAAAGATTAAATTTAATTCCTGATGAAAACCTAGCTGTACTTGCCTGTGATCACTTGGCCTTTATTCGGTGAGGATTGCTGATGATTTCCACAGTAATCACACTTCCACTGGGTCCAGCATTGTAAAAGAGAGGGATTACACAATACTTTATCACAAACAAGGCTTTAGCACAGGTTGAGGAAAAGCAGCTGGGATTTTTCTGTTCTTAATTAGACAATCTTGAGAAGAACCTGACTGGAAAAGGGAAGGAAAATGCTCTTGAGGAACAGAAGGGATAATAGAATAGTTTGAGTTGGAAGGGACCTTCAGAGTTCATCTCATCCAAGCCCTCTGCAACAAGCAGAGACCTCTTCAACCGCAGGAAGCAGGGACATCAAAGGTTGCTCAGAGCCCCATCCAACCTGACCTTGCCTATTTCCAGAGATGGGCCATCCACTACTGCTCTGGGCAACCTCTTCCAGTGTTTTACCGCCTTCATAGTAAAAAAACTTACTTCTTATATCTAACCTAAATAGGTCCTCTTTCAGTTTAAAACCAGTACCCCTTTTCCTATCACTACATGCTCTTGTCAAAAGACCCTCTCCAGCTCTTTCTTAGCCTGCTTCAGGTACTGGAAGTCTGACATATGAGTGTTATATATCAGAAGGCAGTTACTCCATGATTTTTAGTTGTTGGTTTGGTCGAGGAAGAGAACAAGATAAATCACAATGGTAAAAATGATAATTTCACCATAAAATAATTTTTAAAGATCGTTTGCCTAAAACTCAGCTGAATAATAAAGCCTTTTCCATATGGATGCTGGAAATGGGTTTGGCAATGGCTGACACAAGGGGACAACGACTAAAGAAAGGGTTATGTTAATTGAAGGGAATTTGCTTAAAAACCTGATTATTAACCATTATGGAGTGTGAATTGTGTTGGCCTAATTCCAGTATTTTCCAACTTTAAAGCAGGCTTCAAAGAACTTCTTCTGTGGAGTTAATAAAAAAGTTGGAGATTTTTGTATAGAATACAATGGGCGATTTAATTGTGCATAATTACTCTACTGGAAAAAGAGCTGGTTTTGGTTTGGAACTCACTGAAATAAACCCCCCTTTGTTAGGGCTGGACCTGCTCCTTAGTCACTTCTTCTACAGAACTGAGATTTCTTTTCAAGTGTGATTAATTGGCAGTCTTTGATATTATGATTAATTCAACATCTCATCCAGACCCTCTTAAAGGTAAAACTCAGCACACCTTCAGTTAATCTTAGGATGTTGATGGAGAGTTGCTATGAAACCACTGGGATTATACGTTTTCTTTGTGCATAAACCATCAAGCAGAGTTACAATGCAGAGGATATTAGGTAATTTTTTCTGTACAAATAGATCAGCAATGTTTGTCTATAGCTATTGGTGATATAGTACAAAAGTTCAGCCTTCTCTGAATTCCATTTTTATGCATGCAAAACACAGTAAATAAAAACTCATTCAAATTGAACAAGAAAGGATCACACTTTTTGTTTCTTAATTCCAGAAATGTCCCATTTTGTTTTGCAAACCAAACGTTTTCAGTCTAATTTTCTTCACAGTATCAGAATTAAAATGAAAGACTCCAGAACTTGGTGTTGGTGCCTGGCTATGGCGACTACTTTTTTTTTCGTAGCTAAAGACATAAAATAATGAATAGTTAAGAATAAAACATTGCAATCTTCTGTTTTAGGGTCAGTTCCATGGGGAAATTACATCTGAAAACAAAAGGGAAAACCTCTGCCCTGAAAGATATATCAGTCCTCTTCCATCCCTTCCCCACATCTGAATAACAGGATGTGACAGTATGTAGAAATCATGTTTCCACCTTTTCCCCATCTGCTTTTCAATCTGATGCAGCAATATACTTCAGAGTAGGAAAATATGTCTATTAAAGAGAGCCCAAAAGAATGCTGTAAACCAGGTGACTGTTACAAAGATTGAAGCAAAAGGACTGTGACAAAATGCTTCACTATTTATAGTAGGATTTAAAGTTCCTTATAAAGGTTACTAATTTAGCTGTCTGTGCTTTGATAACATGGATATACCTGAAGTGCCATTCCACTAAGTGCTGTATTTTTCACCAAGTGTAAAAAGTGTGGTTACTTCAGTCATCTCAGATTCATGTGTTGAAGTTTTTGCTGGTTTTGTCTGGGATAGAGCTAATTTTCTTCACAGTACTGGGATGGGACTGTGCTTTGGATTTGTTCTGAAAGTAGTGTTGATAATATGAGGATGTTTTAGTTAAGGCCTTTTCTGCCTCTCACCACACCCCACCAGTGAGTACACCAGAAGATGGGATGGGACACAGCTTGGACAGCTGATCCCAACTGATCAAAGATATCCTGTATCTTATGGCATCATGCTCAGCGTATAAAGATTTGGGAAGAAAAAGGCAGTGTTTGGAGTGATAGAATTTTTCTTCCCACATGCCTATTACATGTGATGGAACCCTGCTTTCCTGAGGATGGCTGAACACTTGCCTGCCCATGGCAAGTGATGAATTAATTTCCTTTTTTGCTTTGCTTGTGTGCACAGCTTTTGCTTTGCCTATTAAATTATCTCTATCTCAACCCACGAGTTATCCAGCTTTTACCCTTCTGTTTTTCTCCCCTATTCTGCTGTGGGTGGCAGTGAATGGCTGAGTTGCTGGCTGGGGTTAAACCACGGCAAAGGTCCCTTCAGGTCATGGGCACTATGGCTGACTGGAGTTACAACTAACCACAGTTTTGTTTTCCTAATCATTCAAAAACTTCCACATTTTTCCTTCAAACATTCTATAAGCATTATAACTCTAAATATGGTTCTCATGTGACTGACTGACTTTCTTGTTTATATTTTTCTGTATATCTTCTTATCTGGGCTTGCACAGACCTTTAATGAATTTTTCCATTCCTCCATGACACAAAGCCTCAACATATGTTTGAAGTAGATAAATAATATTAGCATATTTCTTAGAAAAATACAAAGTTCATTTTATTAGCTTTGACATGGCCATTGTTTAAGAGGGACGTTATTTTTATTTCTTCCCCATCTCATGGACCATGATTTATTTTCTGGTTTACTGGAATGCACCCTTGGACATAAACTATAGTAGTACGTGGAAAACCTGATATTTTCTGAGAAGGATACATGGCTGATTTGTCTCTCGTTAATGCTATTTTCCATCAAAACTTGAAGTATGTAAAAATATGGTGTTTCATAGTGACAAGAGGATGGATTTTTCTGACCTGCTCAAATATATGAGGTATACCTTCCACCGAAAATAAAATAAAACCCCAAGCCTCTTAATGAAAATTAAAGCATGGTAATGACCCATTTTTAACTCATGTTAATGTTTATTCCATTCATTTATCTCATAGTTTTTTCTGTTATTTTAAGGCAAAGATTATCCTTCTTTACATCAGCAGCTGATAAAAGTGATCATGTCAAAGGGATGTAGAAGTAGGAGCATTTATTTGCTTAAAGACACAAAGCTAATAGCAAGGCAGGGAAGTATCAGGCATGAAAACAAAGATGGAAAATTGCTGAAGAGAAAACCTCTATCAACTGACAGTTGTATACTTCATCTAATATTAATGCCTTTGTGCTTCACTCATGATTTTTAACAATCAATTTCTTTACCATATTGACAGGAAGTAAGTCCCTTTACTTCATAAATCACTGAGAAATCAGGTAGGGAGAGGTAATTTCTGCATTACATACTCTTGATATACTTGGATGAGGGAGAAAAGCATGATCTGTCCAGAAGACAAATCCTTCTTGGTGTCAGGTGTAGAATTGTAAAATAATTTAGGTTGGAAGGGTCTGCCACAGATCGTCCATGCTCAGAAGCCTGTGGCTCTGTAGCTGTTTGGCATGCAGCTGGCAGGAGAAAGAAGAACCTCACCTCACTTCCCATCCCCTTCTCTCCAGGCCCCAGAGCTCCGTAGCCACTCTTGGTATGATCAAACTCACTCTGGCAGTGTCATGAGTATCCATGCTGGTGGTCAGAGAAGATGACCACCCAAAGGCCTCTTTCTCTACCACCCCACATCTGCAGGACCACAGGTCTAGAACAGTGCCTCCATTCCCTGTAGCAGGAGTCCAAAGCCACACCAAATAAAGCATTCTTCTGTAGCTAGCACAGGCTTATTTCTTGAGAAAAACTCCAAATTATAGGGTGATGTAATTTAAATTATATTTTCTTCAGTACTTGTTCATCTTCTATCCGACTTCCTGTATGCACAATATCTGGTATGCTGCAAAAGAGGAGTTGTACAGATATGCCCTTTCCATCAGGGGAACATGACCTTTCCAAATAAGTCAATACCCTTCAACAATCTTTGAAGATGCATTCTGGGTACAACTGCTTACTATATATACAAAAGTCTTTGTGTGAGCTGCTTTTATAAGGGTGTTGTGAAAGTTATTGGATTTACAAGGGGAAGAACTGACACATGCCCTCATAACATTTGACACATTTTTATGGAAGAAAAAATCTGTACATTCAACTTATTTTCAACATGCCAAGAACTTTGGTATCTTCATGCAAAATAACAAGAAATAAAAGATAAATTAGTGCAGAAGAATCAACATATTGTTTGCTCTCTTTTTGGCCCAGAAGTTGACTTAAATCATCTTTCCCCATTCTTTTTCCATTATAGAGGTTCTACGTGTACACATGTCTCCAAATTTCTTATTGACATTCATGAGACTCACATATGGCAGTCATTAGCTGCTGTAAAATGTACCATAGCTGATTTAATTATTTTTCTAGAACATTATTTGAGGAATTCAGGTACAAGCACACGTTCTTAGAGACACACTCTATGTTTTGTATTACCTTCTACTGAGGGTAATACATACTGAATTTTGGAAATAACATTATATACATGTCATGACTAAAACTCATCTGATTATGTTCTCAATGGAAAAATTAAAGGCAGACTCAGTATTTTGCAAGCAGACAGATTAAGATGTAGTCTTGCAAAGAAAATCAGTGAAATATACCAAGCTCAGAAAACTGGAGTGATCTTTATATTTCCTGATTTCAAAACCAGTTTGCTGTACACTATGCCATCAAGAAATCTTCTTTGTGTCTTTTGACATCAACCATTACTGAATACAGGTTGAAATATGGCTTTCCTGACCCATCTCTCTGGATTGTCACTCACAAGATTCTACTTTTCTATCACCAATTTTAAGCATCTTGATCCATGTTTATTTGTAAAGGTCACTTAGTTTTTACACAGTTTTTGAACCAGACCAGTTTTCATGACTTCTACTTTTCTTCCCTTCCTATGACATCACCCTTTCTCAGCAAGATCCTCAGGATTATCCTTGCCTGTCCTAATCTCCTACTTACCCATATACCTCCTTTTCTCCCTGCACCTGATTTGTGCTGACCTGGAACTGAGGACCACTCTTCATCTGATACCACGAGACCCTTGGCTGGACTCTAACTCCTCTCTAAACAAAACCCATGGAAAATCACAACTATGTAAACAGATATCAAACAACACTGTAAATAACTTTCCAAGGCCAATGGGAACTGTCAACATGATCAGTCCCCTGGCTAAATAACATTGTGGTTTTCTGGGTAGACGTTAAGGGATACAGAGCAGCAGAATCCAGCCTTATATTTTTGGCAAGTTGGGTTTGGACAAATGTGAAGTCAAATAATGCCTGTACTGATATGGTGTCTGATTATGAAGAATTTCCTTTGTCAAATTTTTGCAAAAATTGGAGATATAAGGTCCATATTACTGAAGTGAGGTAAGGAAACTTTTAAATTTCAATTCACCTGCCTCTATCAATCTGAACATTAACTCTCTAGTGCAGTCTTGCTGTTTGGGCTCTCTGTGTATTTGTCAGAGAGAGAGAAGTAATTCCACGTTTAATGAGAGATATCACGTTTTTCTTTCCTTTTGTACTTCCTTGCCGTAAATCAAGAGTCCATCCTGACTTGAACAAAACTGAACTGCTGCCATAGTGAAATTTAATGAAAAAGCATTTCTGGATTTTGATGTCCTCTCAATGTTGTTGTCATTCCGTTGGAAGGGAAATTTATGTTTGCCCTTTTGACACATTTGTTTATTAATGTCACATTTTCAAAATGGCACCTTTCACTACTTTTTTTTTCCCCCAATTTTTTTCTCTATTCCAAATAGTTCTAATAATGTATGGAAAAATACAGACAGTTCTAGAAAACAAATAATTTGACTTTTCAGTTACCGTCATTAGCATGCCTAAAACGCTACTTATATATCTATCTATCTATAGATAGATATTTCTATCTGTATCTAGCCTTGATAATTGTTCAATAAAACTAGTTTTTTTAATTACCTAAGTGAAAACAAATGTTAATAATGTCCCCGAAAATTCCTGGAAATGGGAAGAATTTTTTTATCCCCTTTAGGGCTGGTGATATGGTTCTATGAGTTTATAAAATACTTTGTTAGGCCAGTTTACATTTTGAAACTTCCACTTTGTTGCCAAAAGTTATAAAAATAGTTCCCAGTGTAATGTCAATGATTTCATTCATAGCAGCAGTGCAAGAGAACACCCACAGCTCAGGAGGACCACTTCATGCAAAATGAGGTCTTTGAAGAAAGTACATAGATTGACAGAGGATTTGTGTGCTTGGAGAGGTGGTGTGTGCTGGGTTGAGGAAAAGCTGCTCCACCCAGACTGTCAGCTGTGGTGAACATTTTATCCAAAGCTGCTGTTGCCAGAAAAAAATCAGTGAACTAGCCTGTTATGCTAGAAAAGAATCTGTGCTTCATATACAACCAAGGAGCAGTGTGCATATGAAACATTTTTCCACTCATAGATAACTGGTAGAGCATGAGGTAGTGTAGAATGTATATGTACGTCTGTGTATATATATATTGTATATATATGTATTTCTTTTTACCACACAGTGTATTAATTAGTAAATTGTGCTACATATTAGAAAAGATATAACTGTATCTGGAAAGCTGAATGACTTAAATGGGAATTTCTCCAAGCTTGTAAAAGCCCCGGGAGTTTAAATAATAAAAAGGGAATTCTGAATTCACCCCAAGTTAAGTACAGATTGTGGTTTCACTAGTATATCACTATCAATCATGTCATGAAGCATGTTTATGCAGAGAAGGCAGGACTTGTTTGTGTCTCTTCAGTTGCTTTGTCTATTTACTGGGAGTATCACTAATATTATGACATGAAATATGCTTAAAACAACAGAAATCACAAATCAGAAACTTTCTAGTTTCTTTTGACAAGCTGTTGCATGTTACCTCACTTTTTCACTGAAATCTGCATGCTTTGAGTTAGCTTAAAAATAAATAATTACTGCTCCTTTGTGTCAGCCAGGAAGAAGAAGTCCGTATCCAGCTTTCCTGAGGGTACTGCTATTTATCTTAGAGTTTTACAAATGTGTCCAAAAAACCCCCTTCTTTACAGCACTCCTCAAAACATGCCTGTCAAAACTTTAATTTAGATTTCAGTTTCAAACTTAGTCTTAAAGCAAACTTAATGCTGGCAGAAAAGCGCAACCACAAGTTTTCCACTGTTCATGAAAAACAGATTTTGTTTTCCTTAAAAGGCTGCACATGTACATATGGAAAACGGTTCAGGACTGTAAAAGGCAACAAGAACATAACCAAAACTACAAAGGAGACTGGACACCAAGTGTCCTTGAGAGGTGTTTGTGCTCTGCCTTTAGTGGCACTGCCTGTTCTGGAGTGGGGCTGTGTGTTGCTTTCAAGGCCCCAGCATCCATCCTTGCAGTGAGCATGGACACATAGTCATAGTACCTCATGGAGCAATACAGCATGCTGGAATAGGATTTATGGAGCAGCTCAGCGTATATTTTATCCTTGCTGCTTCCCAACATATTCAAACTTTACTTTTTTTCCACAAGCACACAGAGATTTGTCAGTCATTCACAAAACAGTAAATCTCTGGCTTTTGTAAGGCATGTCCTGCTCTCACCTCCACACCTGTCTCCTCTGAGGCCTCAGTGGACCCATGAAGGGAGTAAATTGCATATATTGCACGTTGGATTTAGCACAGATTGTAAAACCAGATGCTATAGAAATACATAGTAGAGGACATATTTCCTAAATGAGCAGGCCCCTGCTTACCTTACACGCTTGCCTTAGACAATAAGACTAATGCAGGTTTATCCACACACTTTGGAATGAAGCATTTTGATGCTTGTCCAAAAGAAGAGTAGGAACAGGATTACGGAAACAGAGATATTATCTGTAACCTTTCTTATGTTATGTGCTCACAGGCAATGTAGGGCAACTGAAACAGAAGGAAAAGAAATATCCAAAAGTAGGATGTGGTTGACATTAGTCATATTCAACAATACTGTGGAAGTTATTTTGCAGATTGCAGTGGTCACAGTCTCAAGGGCTGATTATAAAAGAAGAGCAAGAAGGAGAAAGAAAGGGAGACACCACTAATGTAGCAAACACAGAGAAGAAGTGGGCCAAGACAAGCTAAACAGATTTTTTGTATGCTTCTGATCATATAGAAGAGACTTTTGTTTCAACAGTAAGAGGAAAACAGTAAACTATTAAATGACGGTCTGAGACTGTGGAGCCTCACTCCTCTGCTTACTCCATTGATTAATGGTTTCAAAGTACTTAAAAAGTCCCCAAAACACTGCCCCATATCTGTGTGCTCTAAAGAGCCTGGATATGCACCTGTATATCCTGGCTGCTCCTGATTATCTAAGAATCTGTGCTGAGAGTGAACATTAAATCTGTGTATATAAAAGTGTATAAGAATAACACTTTTGTTCTAATTTATTAGCAAAATATGCACAATAACAGAAGCAAAAATAGGCAGCAGTGAGGATTGCCAGCAGATTCACACAGTGGGAGGACGTGCTTAGAAGTTGCTCATGGTGTTTCGTAAGTTATTTTCAAAGCTTGTGTACTATTTGTGCTATATGCTGGGTGTAGTGGTGATTGTTGGGGTTTGTGGTTTTTTTTAAATTGCCTTTACAGAGGCAGTGTTTCCATATGCATTTTTTTGGTGACCATGCCTCGTTAAGCATTATTTTCCATCGCTCTGCCACGCCTTGCACAACCTCAGAATAAAGTGTTTGTAGGGACTAAGTGGATTGAGATGATCCAGCTGAAGACAAAACAATTTTTCTTCCCAACTACATATATTCTTCATTCCAGTTCAAATTACAGTTCATTAACCAGCTCTGCTTATGTAGCCCTGAGTGACGTGCAAGGAAGAAATGTGCTACACAGGCAAAAACAGCTTAAGCTGTCTAAGGCCATAAATGTATAGCATAGCCCCAAGATGGTTTCATCCCTTTTCCCTTGCTATTTATTCCTTGCTAATCCTGTGCACTGGCACTGAATTAGGCAGATCAGTGACAAGAGGGCTCAGGAAGCTGGAAAACAGCTGAAAAAGTAATGGGCTGTTCCTGATTCAACTTCACTGAGTTGTAACGTGTGCCAGTGTAGTTTCATTGTAGGACAGATTACATTTAAGACTTAGTGTTAGACTCTGACTTCTGTGGGTTTTCATACTCAAAAATTATATACCCATCACCTTCTCTCTCTCATCCTTGTCTGAATAGGACTATAAAATACTAATCCTCAATCTGAAGGATTTATGCAGTTTTGAACCTGCCGTAAATTATGCATAATGTATCCTGAAAGTCTCTACTGACTAGAAATTTTGCCTTATTTGACAAATGAAGTAATCTTGGTTTCAGGCAAAAATAAGAGGATATTAGAGATGACAGAGTTATATAAATATAGTCTGTGGCCTCTTCCCCACAGAAATGCAGAAATACTGAAAAAAAATCTGACTGGACTTGCACATGTTTTTTAATCAAAAAAACTGAGTAGTTACTGTGTGCTATGATGTCAGAAACAGGATATTGATGGTGAAGAACAAATAATAACCTGCTTCATGAACGTGGATAACTTTCTTGGTATTAAAGAAAATTAAGAACAAAAGGGCAGCCTGTGTGGTTTCTTTTTCTAAGGAAAATTAATTCCCTGCACTTCCAGTATTTCTTAGTGTTCAGCCTGTCTCATGATTTAAAGCCATTTAATGTTGTATTTGTTAAAGTAATGTTAAAATATTTTATTCTTTCTCTCTTCAAATAAACCATGTATGTATTTCAGCAGTTATTTTTCTGTCTCTTCTCACGATTGTAGTCCTTCAGCATTTCCATCCAGGCCATTTTTTTTCAGATCAGTTTCTCTGCTCTTTTCTAAACTTTCTGCAATTGCCTTCTGCAATTAATTTCATGTTTTATCTAATCTTCCACTCCCAATTGTGTTTTATCTCCAGTCTAACATCCTTTCTGCCTTGAATAGAAAGATTCCTCAACACGTCTTTTTCTGACTGTACCTCTATTTATATATACATGATGTTTTCTTGTAACAACATGTGCTCAGCTTTGATAGTTGAATCATGTCTCTCCTTACACTTTTTTGAAGAATTCATATGACCATGTTTTTTTCCCAATATATATTTCATGTGTCTGAGTCTTCTTTCCCAAAGTGCATTTACCTCAACGTGCATTTATCGAATGTTGGTTTAAATTTTCTGAGCATGTTGTCAATTCATGAACAACATTTCAAACTCTATCTCTGTTCTCTGGAATACTGGATTGCCTGTTCAGTTAGTTTCATGTTCCCGAACTCAACAAACACTTTCCTCATTTTACAATCTCTGCAAATAACAAAAAAGTATGAATAGTTTCATAAAACAGCAGAATGGTGGTCTTCATTTGATGATTTGCTGCTTAGACAGTGTTATTCCACTTATAAAAAAAATGATTAATTAGTCTGGAGACTTGTATTTTCATGAGGACTGATACATAAATGGAAAACACAAGCGCATACTTCTCATGTAGTATCTTAATTCTGACGTAGAAAAATGTTCTTTAAGGCCTGGTGGGACAACACATTCGTCTTCTGGTCCATGGCATGTCCAGTCACTTGTCAGCAGTAATTTCCCACATACAGTAGGAGTGGGTTTAAGCCGTGCATTTTATTTGTTTGTTTTGGCAATCAGAATACCATCTGCACATCAAAGACACTTTATCACTGTTTGAATTTTCCAAACTGAGATGTGTGGGTAGATATTTAGAGCCAAACCGAAAATGTTTCTGCTTTCAAAGACTGCATAATACAAAGTCTATTCCAGTAAATTGTTCTTTGGAAAAATGTGGTTTTAAGTTGTGTTTACTTTCGAGAATCTGATCTGCAGGAATGTGATCTTCTCATATACCTCATGACAGTTCAACTTTGTTTAACACATGATAGGATGTTAATCTCCATCAAAATGTATACCCAAAGCTCTTAATCAGTCAGGGCAGTGACAGAAGGCATGTGCCATGGTTTTGCCAGCACAGCAGCAAGTACAAAAAAAAGTATTCTCGTGGTCTCAGGAGAAACTTGCCACGGGGGTAAGGATGAACGTAAATGGTAAAGACTGGCAACTTGAACACAAGAAGTTGTGTTCCTGCCTGAGTTAGAGATGGTTCTAAGATGCTACAGAAATGGGTACTTGGACATGCCTGGATACTCCATGCCTTCCCCAGAAGACAGTGAATCTGATTCTCAGGTCGAGGTTCTGCTCTCCCTCTTGTCTCCCTTTCCTTATTCCACTGATATTTTCAGAAGCAGCTAAGAACGGTGTGTGATTTCCAACGGGATTTCAAACTGTCATCACCTTCCCATTACAGAGACCCTTCTCAAGCTAAAATTCAAGCTATTGCAGGAAGTGGGGCCCTGTCTCACTCTTTCTCAGCTGTATTGTACTACAAGATGTGTGTAACAGCTTCTTACCATCACTCTGCAAACACAGACAAGTCTTGGTCTGCTCAGATTTCAGAAAGTCTGATCCATATTCCTGCAGATTTTTGGTCCCAAGTCTTACTCCCATAAATCCATGAAATTAATTTAAATTATTTTCAGCATATTACTTTTGTGTTATTAAATAAATGAAAAAAAGAGACACCTGTTCCCCAAAATTATTTTAGAGAATAAAGCTGAAGTGGAAAAAACAAACCTTTACTTTTTTCAGACTGTCCTCATACATTTTATTCTAATCCAAGTGAAAAAAAAAAATGCATATAAAAAGTCAAATATCACTTTGCTTAGAGAAAGAGACATGATTGGAAATGTTCTTTCCTTCTTGGAAATGGGAGGAAAAATTAAATAAGAGTTAACAAAAAAAAACACAATTAAAAAGTTGCCTTAGTTAGACATATAACACTAACTATTGTCTGTGGTAATTTTTTTTTTAATGGTACTGTTAGAAAAGATTTGCTGTCTGTTAAATTCATTACAGTGAAACAAATGTGACTCTTAAAACAACATTTTACAAATCTTTTACTTGAACATGGATGCACAGTAATGTTGTTCATTTCAGCAGTAAAACGTTTTCTCGGGTGTGTTGGTCAAGCAACAGCGCATAAAGCCATCAAGTGGGGAAAACTTAGGGTAGCTATGTATCCTGACATCTTTTGAACCTCAAAATTCCCCTTAAAGGAAATACAGGCATAGGTGGTAATGGGCATCCTATAAGAATGAAATGATGTTGATGAAACATAAGTCACTGTCTTAAAATAAAAAGTTACTGGTCACATTTTTCTTTTTTTCAGTTCTTTCAGTTGAAGCCAATTTTTACCACAACATTATTATTTGTCTAAGGAAGAAAGAAAGGAAGGTCTGTTTCACGTCTGTAATGGGCTTAAACTGACTTATGTGTCTGAAAAGATTTTGTGTCTTAAGTAGCTATGTACCCATATTTCTTAAATAAAGGAAATCCATTAATTGAAGACACATTTCACTAATATTGGATTTAACTTGAAATCTAGGTTATAAGTGAATGAAGGAAATAATTTTTCCTCTACTATTCAAACTTTACCCTGAAGCTGCATCCAGGGTATTTGCTCTCAGTCAGGAGTAAGCATTGTCAGTTCAGATGCAGCCTGTGACTTCTTAAACTGTATGCTGGTGACTTATGACAAATGTAGAGTAGCAAGCAGGTCACAGCTGAAAGCAAGGACTCTAACCTCAATCAATTCTAACAAGGATTCAGGCTAAAACTGAAGACAGGAAATCCCCAGTGATTTAAGATTTATCAAATGGCAGATGGCTGAATTTGGAAAGCTGTAGATTTTAAAGCTTGAACTTATTGGTCATTAGCTTTAGTTTCCTAATGCCATCGTTCCTTGGCAAACCACCCAGGTTAGTATTGAACTAAGGTATGTAACTATAACACGGTTTTGATTTGGTTTTGGTAATTACACAAGACTGCTCAAAGAAAAAAATAGTTGTATCAGGTAGTTGTGACTTTATCCAATTTCAGTTGAGCATAAGGTTTAATTCAGTGAAGAATTAGCTCAATAACATACTACGTCTCTGGATTTTAAAACAGCAGACCTAGAAGAATGGTTCCACCTGGACTGATAAAGCTAATGTTCTTAATTTTAGAGGAGCAGTGAGCAAGGAGACAATCTGGCAAGAAAATCTAACTGGACAGCTAGCCTTGCCAAGAAGTGTATCAGGAAAAAGGAGAAGGTTTACAAGAAATCAGGGTATGAGTCTTTGAAGTCAGATGTCATAACATAATTTGAGAAGTACAAAAAGATAATTGCCAATTAAACTTCACAAGACTGTTAAAATACATTTCTGGAGGTCACCTTACCATAAAAAAGATTGACCACTTCCCCTTACACAGGGAAGGTGATAGGTAGCAAAGTAACTTAGTAGCAACCCCCAGATTAGCTGAACATTTGACCCAGTTTTTGAGAGGAAGTATAACATTGACTGGGAGGACAGCACTGGGGAGAGAGGAGAGAAAGCATGACAGGCATGGTAAGTGGTGGGAACAAGGGCAATACTGAAACCCACCACATTCATCTCCCTGGGGAATGTCAGCTCCAGGATTCACAGTGAAGGTTCATATCAAATTTCAGCCTGGCTGCAGATACATACAGCAGATATAGGGAGAGAGAGCATCATAGAGCATTTATATTTAAAAGCAGTAGTAATGCTTATAAATGGAAAAGGTAAGGAAGTGATCCAGGCAGTTTCATGTGCTCTCCCAGGTTATTTCTTTCAGCAGCATAAAAAGATTTAGGAAACCTCTTGAAAGGGAAAGTAATTAAAACATGAATGTTAAAGGAGAGTGTTATAAAGAGCAATGCAGATTTACCAGAGTTGTATGTGCCAGACTAATTTGATAACTTTCTCTGATATGAGACCTTATTTTCTAGGCAAGAAAATTTAATAGATTTTATCTGTTTGGATTTCTTCAACACATTAGATAGGGTCTTTTTTCTTGAATAATTACTAGTTAGGTGGAAATGATGTGGATAAGCACAGGAATTTTGACGTGGGTGATGAGCTGGCTGCAGAGAAGATAACCACATCGCATTTTGAGATTTCAAGGCCACTTTCTTATGGCTCACCTTTCATTGGCAAACAAATGTTAGAACACTTATATGCAGGAGACATATTCCTTGTAAAAGAATTCATTGGGATGATGTTGAAACTGCAACATCTGGAAAGAAGCCATGGTTAAAATGAAAATTCACATGCACGGAAACCAGTAATGAGAATTTCCTATGTGGGAGTTTGACACTTATCAGAGTAGAGTAACAGGTTCAAATGTGCAATGATCCACCAGCAACACGCAGCTCCTGACTTAGTCATGAATCACATAAGATACACGAAGCAGAGTATTAATGTCATGCACTGTGAAGCACTAAGAAGGTCACATTTCATGTCCTGTGCTCAGGCCTGGTTAATGTCTTTTAAAGTAAATGAGGTCAAATTATAATGGTTTAGCAAAAGGCCACTAGTGTTACTGAAGGCATGGACAGCCTGTGCAGGGAGCAGACAAAAGAAACTCGGCTTTCATGGGAGAATGAAGGCAGGAATGGGACAGAGCTGTTCTTCATACAAACTAAGGCGGGGTAGAACCACACGAGTTGAATGAACCATGTCAGTGTAAGGGAGGATGGTCAGGCTGTGAATTAAGACAGGCTGAGTAACAGAAGAGATTTTGCCTCCAGAAGGAGGAGGTTCTGTGACAGCCTTCTAACACAAATAAAAGGGGGCAGTAACTCTCTTGTTGCAAGGTGACACTTTACAGATTCCTGAAAGGTCCTGAGCAACCACTGTGTGTTGCTTCACGAGGCTGAATTCAGCTTCAGTTTAGAGCATTTCCCCGTGCCTTCTGACCTTCTGACCCCAAAACTTCAGATTTTGGTGCAGATTTACATTAATCTGCTGTCTCGAAGTTTAAAAACCATTTCTGTAAACTTAAGTCATCCACTAGTGAGAAAATGGAATTTCTGTAATGCTTTCCAGGCTTTTGCTAAATCTTTTCCCGAATAATTATTTTCATATTTTTTCCTAAGGATCTTAAAAAAGTCAGTACAGGAACAGGCCTGATAATAATTAGGGAATTAGCAGAGTGTTATCTGTGGAGCTGCAAGCTTACGCAAAAATATGTGTAAGTGATGTGAAAATATTTATAAGTTAATGTTGGGTTTGGGAAGACATATTTTAAAATTTTGAATAAAAAAAAAGAAATGTGAGGAAGATGGTGTTTTTTAAAATACTTAGAAGACTCAGCTTCTGAACAGAAAAGGGGGCTAAAAATAATCACTGTTACTAGAGCGCACTGGAGCTGCTTCAATATTTTCTTTATAAAACAGTGTTTGAACAACCTTTGAAGTAACAATATAAGGCATTGGTCTATTTTAATTCTTTGTAGAAAAGATAGAAACATAATGTTACTTTTGAAATCTCACGTTTAACTAACCCAAACAATCCTTCAAATACTGATGCCAATTCATGTTCACTTTCTATTTTCAAACTTATTTTCTTCTTCTTCATTGGAATGAAATTATAAATTTTTAAAATTTTCCCCCAACATTTGCAGATCCAAGACTTTGCAGATCCAGTATGGGCATGTCCTGTGCAAAATATGTCTCTGAACTTTCAGTCTATGAGGTGCTATGAATGTTGTTTTCCTCAGCGCTAAAAAGAACATTATGGAAGTGAAGGAATTTTGACTTCAGTCTGTGGAAAAATGTTTGGTTTTGACATTTCAACAACATTCATTAAAACACAAAACCCTCCATTTTCTTTGAAGATCCACAGAGTCTATCAAAATTTTTTGAATAAGCATTGGAGATCTGTAATCTGGCAAATAAACACTACTGAGGCATATGGGGCACACGTGCTCGTCACACTCTTCTATTACAATGCTTCCTGTGGGGCTTTTGGCTTAGGTCAGCCCAAGTCACCCACATAATCCAGAACTTGTGGTTTGAGAAACAGCGTGGGTCTAGTGACTTTTCCTGTTTGGGGCAACCTTAACAATCCGTTCAGTTGTGATTCCATACCACTGGAGTAGAATCAATTCCAGGGATTGCTTATTATGCTCCAGTTACTGCTCTGGAAGTAGCAATTTTAATTTTTTATTGCTCTGTCAGCTGAAGGGCCTTTACACTTGCAAGGGAATAAAGTTCCCACTCCTATTGTCTGTAAGCAGGCAGAGTATCTTTTCCTCTGAATTCTGAGAAAACAAAGAATAAAATAAGTTATTTAAATTGGCATCCAAGTACACAGTTAGAATCCCAGACATCTCAACTGCATAAAGGTGCTGCAAATTAGAGGATGTTCGCTAAGTCACTGTAAATTGCACTGTCTTGCTGACTGCAATGAAAGCATTCCAACTAATATTATCCCAGGATCCGGATAACTCAAAGCATGTCATACATACACATTTATAAACTCAAAATGGGTATTAAATATTGAGTTCTAAGTTTGAGAAAACCTTATTTTGTTTCATTGTCTTTTGTTTGGCAGTGAATGAGACATAGATACAAGTAGTTGACTGATGGGTGCCTGTAGGATGCATTATGTCTCTGCAGAGTTGATATGATCAATTGCTTCACTGAAGGTTACCCTTTTCTAGTTTTACTTCACTGAAGGTTACCCTTTTCTAGTTTTACTTAGTTTCTTTTTATGTATACTTTCTTGATTCATTGCAGTGTGAGTGCACAAGAAGGTATGGACTAAAATGAATCAATTTTCTCTTTTAGGAGCTTTTGAACTCATATCAAGACTGCAATACCTGAAGTATTCTGTTTTGCTAGAAACTTTGTTCTGATAGCTCAGATGTGGCATGGAAACCAACCTCTCTTAGGGTCTAAAGCTATAAACTGATAGCTTTAGCTACTCAGCATTTGTTTATCCTGTGTTTGGCACATACAGGAAAAATAAGTTATTTAGGTATTTCCCTCTTTTTGGATTGGAATTTTACTGTGTCTTTAAGCAACATTCATAAGAAGATTTTGAGACATTTTCAGGTGAGAAAATCTATTTGGGAGCTATGGCAAACGAATCTCAACTCTTTTCCAGGGTCTCTGTGCTAAAATCTCTGTCATCTGGTGCTTTGCCAGTTGCTTAAATAGGCCCAGAATCAACTTTTGCCTTACAGTTCACAGAACTGGGAAGACCTGAAGTCCTAGTATGGCAAGCAAGCTGGTAGAAAGCTTAATTTAAACAACCATTTCAATTCCTTTAACATGCAATGAAAAAAGTCAAAGATCTTTATTTTCATTTTTTCTCATGTTTAATACTAAATTGGGTAAAAATTTGCTTTGTCGTTTTCAGTCCAATAAGTTCTCAAAGATGGGTGCTGCGTTGCATTCACTTTCTGCTCCTTCTCTCAGGAAATTTTCGCAGATACTTTGAGGTTTTATGAGGGAGTTACAGCTCAGACTAATGAATGTTTGTAAGACGTCAGCCAAGAGATTCAAGTGATAGAAAAATTGTTGACAGTCATGATGCTTTCTGTGAGAAGAAAGGGAATAAATCCATATAGTTTCAAGAGGGCATCTGCTGATGGCAGCTTTGTGAGGGAGCAACATTTTGTCTAAAATGAAACCTACGGGGGGCTGTGTCCATGGTGTGCTACTGGAGTTCAGTTCTCACTGTCTGTATAATCCAGGGGCTGGATTAAGAATAATCTGACAAAAAAACTTCCAAGTTTTTGTTTTTAACTTGTATCATTTTCCCAGACTGAGTCACCGAGCAGCTGCATAGGCCATTGCAGCAATACAGAAGCAGCTGCAGGGTAGACATGAGTGAGGGAGGGGGAAGAGGGAGGAGGAACCTGGGAGCAATAAAGCTGGTACTGCTGTTTAGTGGAGGTGTTACTCAGGCTCTGGCTCTTAGGAAGGGAAAAGCATGTCTGCCTGGAAGGGCCTGGCAGGATACAGTGCCACCTGACATGGTCTGGCAACCTGTGTTTCCACGATTCAGTCATTAATCTCCACTGACTGCACTGAGAGCTTGCCTGCCTCCTCAGTGATGGACATCCTCTTCAAAACAACTGCAATGAAGTTAAGAGGAGTCTGAATTTCACACCTAATGTTTAGAAAGCCACACTTGCATCTATAACCTGAATCTAAAGGTGAAATCTCCTCTTTGACTTGTGGCCCTTCATTCTTGCAAGTATTAGTGGGCTCGAGTCGTATACTTGTAAATATGGTATGACAGTGATTAGTAGAACAGTAAAGAGTGGAAATAAATAACATAAATTTTCTAATCCTTGTCCCAGTTTCTTGATGCATTGTGTGGGTGCTGGAAAAGTGTCCACCATTTGTATTCTGATGCAAAAAAGCTCAAAAAAGCAAAAGCTCAAAGCATCTAACAAGAAGGAGATGGGCATTCACAGGCAGAGCCATCTCTATAGGGAATACCTCAAAATTGAAGGGACCTATAAGGATTGTTGAGTCCATTATTTCATCTTTCAACTTCAGCTCTCATCTTTAGAAATTTTTATATTCTCCGGTGAGACTTGAAATATCTTCCAGAAGAAATCCAGTTTCAAGAAAACATGATGCTTTGCCATATTGCAGTCAGCACTCAGTGAAAGAAGTTTTCTCCATATGCAGAGTGGAGGCTGTGAAGCTTAATTTGTGGTAGTGTCAATTACTTCATTCATTATCTTGAGTAAGGGACAATAGTGACTTGTTTCAACACATGAAATTCAGATTAAAAATAAAGAAAATCTTTTCATTTCATGAGGGATGTAGCATCTATATTGTTGGAGATTTTCAAGAATTTGTACAAAACTTTGACTGGCATGGTGTTAGCTATAATTCCAATTTAAGCAGGAGATTGGATTGTGTTGTGTCTAGAGATCTCTTCCACGCAACATTTCTGTGGTCTTCCCCTATGTTACTTTACTTCCAATTGCCTGATTTCTCTGAGAGTATCTGAGCATCTTCTTCAGTACCTGCCATAATAACTGATCTTAATAATTTAGGAGATCTTGATGTTACTGTACTCCCTAAGAATAAATACAGTATTTAAAAAATCTTCTTTGCAATTTCTACCATATTGAACAGCTCTCTGGCAGTTTTTAATCCACCCATGAGCTTTCAAAATACTATTTGTACATTAAAATTTGTGCCCTGCCTTATTGCTGGCATACTGTGTATCTGAAATCCATGAAGTCTTCATCATGCTGAAGAACTGTGGAAATAAATATGAGAGTTTAAAAAAAAAATCTCTGTAAAACCTTGCACCTTGAACACTTCAATGGTGTTTTTCTTTACCCATGAGCTTTTGAAATACTTTTTGAAATACTATTTGCACATTAAAATACTTGTACTTTGAAATCTACTATGCAAATAGTTCCTTTCATAAAATCAAGGAAATAGAATGTTAAATATGTACAGGAACAGTTGCCAGATGGCCAGAGTAATGGTCTGGAGCTACTAAATGGAAAACATTTTTCTTTATTAGTTCAAGGCAAACACGTATCTGTTAGGCACAGCCCTAAGTCAGGTATTTAGCCATAAAACACCTCCAAATTCCCCCAGAGACAGTCAGGAAATAACCTCTAATCCTATTGAGCTGAGACACGTCTGTGGTTAGGTTGAGAGAGCAATGTACCTTCCTTTCTTTCCTATTTCTGCAATCTAAAGCACAGCACAGTTCCAAAGGGTGGGGAGGTAATATCTCTGTATATTTAGTCTCAAATTCTCTGGCTTTCTCTTCTAATTTATGGCACCCTTATGTAAGGACAAGTTAGTAAATCTTTCATTTATCCCTCTTTCTTCTTCTTTCTTGATTATTTTGTCCTAAACTTTCAATTGGCTACCTTGAAGCTGTATCAAGAGAAAGCAATGACATAGAAATAATCATGGCATTATTGAATTAATTTATACTTTTCTTTTAGATCAATGTACATTTTATTTACATTAACTTGTTGTCAACCATGCTAAATCCTTATAAAATATTCAAAACAGATCATGTGCCTTAGTAAAAAATGAAATATTCAGATAACTTTTTCAACCTCTTTAGATGGAGATAATTTAAAATATTTGTCAAAACCACAGATAATTTTTATGGTGCACCATATATTAACACTGAGATTTTATAGCATGAGTCACTAAAGAAAAATAATCAAAAACTGCTGTGCCGCACTTGTGAACTACTGAGGACTGTTCATGCACTGTGTAATGCTTTATTGAAGAGAATGTCACAAGTAACTGAGGCAGCACAAGTGTAATGATATAACTGATTATTTATATGTGGTTACTTTGCAGTGAGATGGTACAGTAAAAATATTACTGCAAAAATTAATTTTAAGTTGTAATATTCCTTTGAGCAAATCAGCATTGCAGATGATTCAGTTGTCTTCTGAAATCAGCAGTTCATAAACCCCTCCAAAGTATCTATTTTGAAATTAGAGATTAGCCTGCCTTCTCTGAGGGTTCACACAATTTCTTTCTCTTAAGAAGAGCATTATTGCTTTTTCCTTCTCTTTTTTTTCAGAGCTGCCTCCCAGCCATCTGGACCCTGCACTACTCCAAAAACAGATTCTGCCTTTGCTAACCTTCAGTAGGTTTTATCATCTGTAAAGTTAACTCTAGATGTACAATTTTTTGGCAGTAGGTATGTATTTATTAGAGGACTGAAATTAGACCAAACAAATCTGCTCTGAAAATGAAGATGAAAATGAAGATGTGGTCGCAATTTGTGCTAGCTTTAATCAAATAGCCCCAGGGAAAAATACAACAGGTGAGGTTTCAGCATAGACTAACATCCCGATGGGCTTGGACTGACTGCAAAAATAGTTGGCAACAGGCTATATTCATGAATGCTTGCAGGAACCTGGGCAGTATGGAGTTAATGCATTGCTGTGCCTCAAACACCAATGGCCAATCAAGTGGGCAAGTTAGAACAGATTATCACTGGAAAGGGGGGCTCTATAGAGGTATGGCAGAACCTTTTTGGGGCCAGCTTCCCTGTTCCAGTTCATGGTGACTGCACAACATAAAGGACAGTGCAAACACAGAAGTGGGGTCAAGAAGTGGGCATGAACAGTACAGTGAAAGTCAATCCAGTAGAGGTGGATCGATGCCACCAAAAAACCCTCAAAGCCCCATGGCCCATGCACAGAAAGGTCCAGAAGAACAGATTTTTCATGCTCACTCTTTTACAGGAAGAGCAAGAAATCTAATCCCAGGACAAGGAAAACTTGTCCCCAGGACCCTGGACACCCTGTCAACAGGATCGATGCTGGACCCAGGACTGGTGATCTTTCCTCTCCCATCTGATCTCTCTTTCACGCTATGCTTTTTGCCTCTATCCTTTTATTCTTTTATTTCTCTTACTATTAGAAGATAAGGGAAAAACGTATACCAATTTCCTTGCCAAGTGTGTAGTTTGTTAATAAAACATAGAAAACTTGGTTTTTCAGAACCTTTTTAGAACTCTTTTGGCTTTTGCCATTTTTTTTGACCATGGGTATCTATGCATCTTGGATGCTCTATTCCATATAGGAGTGGGATGCAACATTTTTACCGATTTCATAGTCAGAATGCCATATCATTTTCTTGCAGGGACATCCTTAACCTTAGAGTAGTACTGTTTTTATAAACTTAGGGGAAATAATGCTTGTGGGTAGAAGATATTTGCATACAAGTAACATTTCTGCCAGGTCATTTCCATAGAAGCTTCTCACAGTACTGGATGAGCCCAGTGATTGAAGCACAGGTTAAAGAAAAAAGGAAAACAATTCTAAAATCTCCTTATTTCTACTTTGTGATAGGCCACTTAAATCAACTGATGAATACAAGTTGGTGTATGAAAATTTGTTTATCAATTATTATTGATAATCACTTTACCTGCTAATTGCCATTTTTGAGGGTTACTTTGCTGATTTACCTTCCTGCTTTGGAGCTTCCAGCCATCTGAACCTTCTTCACACATCTCAGGAGGAAGTTTCTGCCCCAACACTTAGAAGACAGAGACATAAACAGTTCATTTACAGGCATGGTCTGAGAGAGGGTAGGCAGGAATGGATACAAATGTAAACCTCCTTCAGGCATTTCTAAAAAGGGAATTCTCTTCAGCAGGAGAAGGAAATCTCTTTTTTTTTTTGGCAATTCATTTCCACTCTCCTCTCCAGATGTTTATGTCCCTTGGGCTGAATACTGAATGGACAATTTGTGTGACTGAACTCAGAGTTAGCAGAAAAAAACCCACAACAAAATTCGAGAGAAAGAAAGATATTTGATTGGTCTTACAATGAAAAATAGATAGGCTTCCTCTGAAATGTGGGGACTGAGTGTTCTTGTCACTGGTTGTCCTCCAGAGTTTAGTACATTTGCACATTTATCTAATTACAGTACCAAATCCTGCTAATTTCTAATCCTAGATTAAATGAAGTATTTAATTATCATCTTAGCAATCAGAGATTTACATCTCCTGAGTTTGGCTATACTATGGCAGTAGTAGTAGAAAATAAATAACTTATGCATTTAATATTCAATTTAAACAGTGCCTTATTACTTTTTTTATAAGGCTGCTAAGTAGAAAGAACCAGGGTCATGCATTTAGAATACATCTATCTAATTCATGCCATATTCATTACTTTCACAATGCAAGTTTACTTACTGGGATTACTAATTCACTCGTTAAATAGAGAAATACAAATAGAAATAGACAAATGCTACAAATAGGAAATCCTCACAAAATTTCAACACAGGCAGTTGTCAACACTGACACTAAAAAAGATTTCCTGTTGGCTTTTTTAGATATTCAAACATGAGAAAAAGCCATTGAGGACAAATAAATGAAATGAGACAAACTAGAACATTGGCATCACAACAAAGGGCACTAACAGCCACAGATGGCACAGGGAGGTGAAAAGGGCTGGTGTAGAATTGCAGTAGCACTTCTGCATAAACTGAGTCCAGAGCTGAGTGATCTGCTCTGTGATTACACTCGAAAGGAACAGGAAGCCAGAAGGTGGTTTCACAACCCAGCTTAAAGTGCATTCCCTGACGCTGATTTCATGCTTTACTACAGGCTGTTGTGGTCCCTGTGGCTTAACTCTAGCCCTTGGCTGTTTTCTCATGTCTCTGATGCTTTTGTCATCAGCAAGTCTTGCACTCAAGATGTACCAAGTGAAAGGGTGTCAAAGAGGAAGAATATGAGAAGCATCAGGTTGTGTGCTACTGGTACAGCTGAGACAGTAGCACAGTCCCCAGCCTTTTGAAGGTGGGCATGGACAGAAAGTCTGTTACAATACCCATTTAAGTTCCAGGGGGTTTAGAACAATGGAAAATTCAAATACGTTAACGAAACCTCTTGGCTCATCCAGGCATAAGTTTTTTAAGCTGTCTTATTAGCATATTTATCTCTTAACTTTTGCTTTTAGAGCACAAATTTCAGAAAATAAAAGAAGAAGACTAATCTGTTTTGCTCTGCCTGTTGTGCTAAAGAAGGACCGGGCAGGTGTTTGCTACCTCCATGAAATGGATTCCATGATCTCTGCAGATAGCCTGCTACAGGGCTTTGCTCCCCTGAGAATTACGAAGTCATTTCCTAAATCCAGTCCTGTGGATTGCCAGTAGAACTGGTTGTCATCCTTACAGTACCATTACTGTGTCTTCCTTTTCTCCCTTCTCTTCCAGCTGTCCCCTAGTTTGTCCTTCTCTCCACAAAGAACAAAGCTAGTTCCTTCTCAGTTTTCTCATACTTTGCTTTCTTTTTAAAAACCAATTAATCAATATCTTGCATGTCTTATTACTCCATACTTTTTAGTGAATCACAGAATCTGCCTTTTTTTTTTTTTAATGGGAGAATAATATTTGTTACTCATTTTTTTTTAATGTTAGTGACCTTCTGCATCCTAATCTGCCACTCTTCTGCCTAGTCATGTACCTAATTCCACCAGTGTGTTTTCCAGCCTCTCAGTTTGGTGTAACCCACCAACTTTATAGAAATATTTTATTCTTTTCCTCGTATTTCAGGAAACTATTAACCAAACACAGTATGTGCATTTATGGGATCCTAATAGAAATGTATCAAGCACTTCAGGAAAAATCATGGCTAATGGCTTTGAGAATCACTTCTCAAACATGTGTACGCCTTGTGATGATTTCCTCTATTCCATATTTCCTTGGCTTGCATATGGAAATTTCACCGCAACCCTGTCAAAAGGCTTATAGAGACATAAAGCCAAACAATACCATGTGTTGACTTTCCTTTACCATCCACCATGAGAGAGAGGAGAATTCTTTCAGTGGATGTAAAACATAATGGCAAAAATGGGAGCACAATGTTATAATGTATATGACACTCTTCATGTTGTGTTTTGTCCTGTCATTAGAGGTCTGGGCATGGCTGTTGTCCACATTTCTTAGACATATGGTTTTATTTAACTGTGGTAAACCAGCAATTTCAACTGGAGGACATATATTCCTAATCAGGAGTAGCCTAATGCTATTGCCTAGGCTGCAGGAGAAGCCTTTATCCAGTTAATCCTTGTCATGAATGGGAGGCTGCATATGATATTATGCAATTTTGTCGTTTGTTCTGCAAACGAAATCATAAAAGGGTTTCCACGTCATTCCATGGCAAAAATTCACCATGCAGATTACAGTAAGAAAAAAGTAGTAAAGACTGAGGGCTGTACTAGAGGATGGGAAGGCACCATTTTTTCACAATTGCAGCTAAGAAAAAGTGAGCCTCCAAAACATTTGAAGCTGCAGTAAATTTTGAACTAGAAGTTAATTTATATCATAGATCATTATCATAGGCAATCTTCTGTTTTCTCAGTGTCTACATTATCTACATTATCCTCTCTTGGAAGTAATCAGGATTTGCTAAAAGTGCTTCACACCAAAACTAGGATTTTGGGGCAGTAATTTTTATTATTTTATATAAAATTTTCACTGAAATAATTGTTCTGTGCAAATTTATGTTGTTACATTGTTCATGAGCCAAACATTTTTCATTTTACTATGTGTTTTCCTGCTTTCTCATCTGTTTCCCAAAGTGTTACAGCATTTCTACTGTAATCTCTACTCATCTCTATTCTTTTCAAGAAAAAGAAAAGGCAAGACAGGTAATAAGCTTAAAGCCAGCAAAAAGGAGGCCATAAACCTCAAAATATTTTAAAATTAAGCCAAATATGATCACACTAATGTGTGAACATCTGCTACTTGTTCCAGAAATGCACTCATATACAGTGGTGTATGACAAGATGAAAATTCGGAGAAATTTTTACCCTGTAAATCATAATAATTCCAGAAAATGATGCTGTTTAGTGGCTATGACTCCAAAGACAATAAAAATACAATGTCAGATATCACTATCATTATGGAAAATGACATCATGTTTTACAGCAGTTTGGAATGGAGCATGAAATGGAAAAGAGGTACAGAGCAAGTGCCCCAGACTTTTAATTCTCTTCCTTTGCCTGAGACGTGGGAGGCAACTCCCCAGGGGTATGTGTTGAAGTGACAGTCTCTTGACCATTTTCTGAAGGGCAAGCAAGCCAACCCTTCTGAACATACTCCAAAGACTCCAAAGATTGCTAGGATTTTTAGACACTCGAACTTGTAGCTATCATGTTGTGTCATTTTCCAGAGTGCTTTTCACCTAACCTCTGCCCACCAACAGTGGGATGTCTTGGCACACTCCAAATCCCTGTGCATGCTTGGCTGCACCTCTGGGTGCTTTCGACATACCTGCATGGGGTGCAGGGCTGTGTCTGGGCAAACATAACCTGCCTCGGATCAGAGGGGTGCCTCAGCCTGACAGGCCAGCTGGGTTGAAGTGAGACACTGGTACAGATCAGCTAAATCCACACCGAATCTGCCCTGTATCCAAAATTGTGGAACCAACAGGTCATTTTTTAATCCCACTAGACATAGTTTGAAATACCTCTATAAATAGGATTTGGTAAGCAACCACACACTGCTGTTACACGTAAGACTGATCAAATCATAACTCTTGAACATGATTCAGTGTCCAAGGCCACGAGCTATTCCATGCTTCTGCTTAGTATAAGCCTTCTGTGTGTGGGTTCCACCCACTTGCTGTAGTCACAGTGAAATCATTTTTCATTTACTCTTAATAATCTTGTTCAGAATATTCTTGTGGAATGTAGTTGCTCAAACATGCACAGTGTAAGTCTTCAATAATTCTGTCTTTCATAAGGTGTTGGTTTTTTTGTAAATTTAAAAAATATTACTGCTATAATACTAGGAACACATTTCTAGTGAAAATTAAGTTGAACGTTTCTTAGCCTTCCTTTATTAGGTATAAGTTTAAATTCCAGACTTCTGATTTCCCACTGGTATGTTGTCCCCAAAGTAATGCAAGTCTTCCAACAGAAAAAAAATAAATCACAACTTAACTCAAGTACAACCTGCAACCTGGTTTTGCTTTGCACAGCAAATATTGTGTTTCATTTATTTTTTCTGTCCTTTATATATTCTGGTAGTTTATTTGCCTTTAACTGTAACCACATTTTAGTCTGATGTTTCATATATATATTTTTTACAGAAAATAACCATCAACAAAGACACCATTAAATCTCCAGAGCTTCCTTTTTTCTTTCTGCAGCTGTTTTTGACTTTGGAATCAACTTCTGCAAGACCCATTAGAAACGTCCGTGTTGTTTCAATACCCTACTTTTCCTTATATCCTACACAGTACCAGGTCACTGCTTGTTGTTGCTGTTGTTTTTAACAGATATCATTTCAGATGCAGTCATCTTTCTGCTCCATGAGGCCTGTAATTTTGATCTTTCTGATTCTAAAACTATCTGTATGCAGAGATGGACCTTTTTTGGGATGCACTTGTACAAGTAATAATTTCAAACCTCTAAATGTTCAGGTACTGTCCAGAAGGGAATAGTCACTCTATAAACGTTTGACATAATTTGAATTTTGTATCACGGTTCTGCTTATCTCCCATTCTGCTGTAGTGTTGCTGCAGTTAGGCAATGACAGCTGTTTGTGACATGTAATTATCTAATTTTATTTTTTATTAAATACTGTTAAAATTCAAAGATCACATTAGCCTACAAATTGTGACATACATCTAAGGAAGTGGAATGTGTTTCCTGCAAATTTTATTTTCTGGAAATCATCACAGTTTCCATAAATTTGTAAAACTAATAACATTTTGGGGTGTTGTCAGGTGACCTGACACCTCCTAGAGGCTGGATAACGTAGTGAAAGAAGCAAGGTGACAAAATCCTGGCAGGGAAACTGAGGGTGCTTGGCATGGCACCTCTGTCTTACAAAATTCAATTACAACATTGGTCATAAAGCTCAGGAAAATTACCTACAATGAGTACAGCAACTGCTTTTGAGGGCATGGTGTGGGGGGTGGAAGATAGCATACCTCTGTGTTTTAATGGACATGGAAGAGGAGCTGCTTGGCTTCTTGGCTATCTAAGCACTTCTGTTGCAGTGGAGTCAGGCTGCCAAAGAATGGGAAAGCAGCAAAGGCACATTCCTTCCACTGAATTCAACACCAGTAAAAGGGGAATCCCTGTGACTGGGTATGAGAAAACTACATGGGATTAATGAAATTAGCATGATATCTGAATTTTGTGTATGAAAGAAACTGGGTCTAATGCACTTAATTTTAAAAGTTTGTTATGTGTGTAGCTTGTATATATGAATATTCTACTACTAGCTTGGGATTTATGCAGCGGATTCCCAGACCCTCTTCAGTTTATAAACTAACACACTGGACTGAGTCCAAGTGCTCTGTCTGAGTTGAAGCCCAGTGCCTTAGGAGAACACTCATCAGCTTTCTGGCAGGCGCAACCCTGGCCTCTCACTGTAGTGCTTCCAGGGGTCACCACTGCAGGGCAATCACACAAATACACAAACTCATGCTTACTTTTCTAAACAGAGGTCTTAAGCACAAGGGTACAGCGTATTCTGTACAATGACTCATGATTTATTCCCCCCTCCTCTTGTTGAAAATTTTGTATTTTGCAACAAAGGCTTGAGGAGCTGCTGTGTTCGATGAGTATGAGGAGGAGTTGTGTAGATCAGCACCGCATTCAGCTGGGAAGGGAAGACTTTCTACAATCACTCCTTTATTTTGTCCAGGCTATGCTGAATATGTGTCAAATATGTAGAAAGTGAACTTGACAGCACAGACCTGTGTGCAGGAACTAGCACAGTGGGGCGTTACACCCATTGACTGGCCCAAAGTATTTTCTTTTGCCTGGTCTCTTTCCAGCACCCTGTGTACTTTAACATGGTAAAGCTTCAAAAAGACAGGTGCAGAGTACCTCACTCTAGCAGAGAAAGCCTCATAATAGCTGCTGATTTAAACCTCTGCAGTCTGAAGTGAAATCCAGGAATTTTCTTTCCTCAGTGAGGGCAGTGGCTAGGTAAGAGGTAGCTGCCACCATCACAGTCTTCCTCGTCTCCTTCTACAGTTTTTAAAAAAAAGAAATGTCGCTATTCCACCTTAACATGTTTTAGCCAAAACACGTTCATAATTATCAGACCTAACAGATCAGATCTGTCAGTCAGCTTAAGCAGATGAATGTGTGGATTTCAAATGAGTGAAAATAGGTGTCAGTTACTGAGCTCTGAAGTGTTTCTGGGACTATGAACCCAGATACCTAGTGATCCTCAAAGCTAAAAAAAAATTACCCACAGAACCTGTATGATTTTAGATTTAGGTGGTCTGACCATTGAAATGGCGTTTTCTCAATCACATCTTGGGATTTATGAAGCTAAATTCCATTTAAGTGTCATATTAAATGCATAAGCCTTTTCCTGGATTTTAGCCAGCCTCCAGGCTAGGAAGCTATTCGGCCAAGTGGTTTAATGGGTATCTTACCGTGTGAAAGTTATCAGCATGCTGTAAAGCAGAATAAGTAAGCCAAGTTCTCTCAGTTTCACAGAAAAATTCCTTTAACCTCCTGAAACCCTGTAACATTTACACTGGTGCAACTGGGAACTTCCCCCCCTAATTTCCTTTTGCTGGCTAATTTATAGCATTTCTTTGATAAATGGCAAGAGAAGAGCTAATTACTGTATGCTTAAGACTTATATTCATGTTTAACGAAAACGTTAATAGGTCATGGTTTGCGACTGTGAGAAAGTTATAATGGGGAGAGAAGAGCTAGGTTGTTAACATCCAAAGCCAGTCGGGCCATGCTCTGTTTGCATGGCTCTGATGAATGTGTACGTCAGTGATGTGCTGGGTACAAACTGTTACCTCTTGGAGTTTGCTTTCAGTGGTGCACTCCAAGGAACGGGAGCCCTGAGCACAGCTGTGTAAAGAAACGGCATGGAAGTTATTTGATTTCTGAGAAAACACAGAGCTCTCCTCTATGCAGTGGCCTGCCTAAAGGTTCTTCTGGGAGGAATGTCAGCAGAAAAAGCTTCTGACCTCATTCTATATGGAGTCACAATTAGAACATCTGAAGCTTACTATAGTGTAGGTGAAAGACACCAAAGCTGAAGAGGGAGGTTCCCAACTGGTGAACTTGTTAAATATGATTGAGGGTGATAAAAGGAAGGAAAAGTGTAAAAATCTTGTTGTTTCACTAGCCTTCTGCTTTGCTAGACCTGCTGAAGACTAGCAGTGCCTTTGTCTGACAAAAATACTAAATGAATGCTTTTATAATCTATAAAGTTTTGCAGCAGTTTGCAGTGGACTGGCAATCCTGGTAAGCTCACACAGGTGTGACACCTCGAGACACCTAAGCTCTCTCCAAATGTACATTATTATTTTCTAAAATTGTCAAAGTAAGACACTCAAATTAAACAGGAGCAAGTTTCTCTTACAGCAGGAAACTTTCTCTTCTCCAGGCTGAACAGTACCAGCTCTCTCAGCCTTTCTTCAGAGGAGAAATATTTCAGTCCCTTCATCATCTTCACGGCTCTTCACTGGACTGTCTCCAGCATATCCATGTCTCTTTTATACTGAGGAGCCCAGAACTGAACCCAGTTTTTCAGATTTGTCTCACTTGTTCCAACTAGAGAAGGTTCAACTCCCTTGACCTGCTGGTGATGCCAATTGTTAAGTAAAAGCTGCAGCTGCCAGGGTATTTTGGAAGGAATTCCGTGTGATGTGTCACATTGACTCAGATGTGTTGGGTCTTTTGGGTGTTTAGAAGGAACACGTCATCCCTGTATCACAGCAGAGTCAGCCGTGGGACAATTATCTTTCCAGGGCTGAGGCATCTTTTGATCAACTCAGAATTTCACACACTGGGGGAATAGTCAATTTTTAAGGCAGAATATTACAGTGCAGTTTAGCAGCCTCCAATACTTAGCAGGAACTTGAGGTGGAGGTAGGAATGATAATGCTGGATAAAGGGGCCTAGTTTTTGTTCCAGCATCATTTCCCACAAGTGAACACTTATGTAAAAGCTGGTTGTTGATCAGGAGCTCAGTGATACAGGTAAAGTGTGAGCCAGCATAGAGATTTCTGAGTTATATTGCTAATATTTCAGAAAAGGCTCACAGGCAATGCCAGTAAAGAAAATGTTGTTCATTACACTGTCATTACTTCATTCTTTTTTGCTGGTGTTTGGAAAAAGTGTAAATGTTGTTTTTATCACTCTTTAAATGGGAAAGGAATGGATTTCCTTGATACTAGTGCATAGGAAATATGATAATATTTGTAAAATTATTAACTTATGAAAGGTTAGAATATTTTTTAAGTTGTATCTTTGAATTTTTCAATCTAGACATAAATGTTGTCTTTGCCAACTCTGCAAAGAATCTCTGAAATCTGTGATGCTGAGGTGAGGTCAATGCACTTAAAATGTATTTACACAGCTTTGTGTCCAGAGATTTGCTCATTCTGTAGGTGAAGTGCCAATTTGACTATGATAGGACCACCAATGAATTCTTGAGTGAATTACTGAGTGACTAAAGTACATAAAACTGTACTTGCTGTCATAGGGTAACATAACTCGATTTTTTTTCCCAATAATTATTGAATAAAAATCATTTTAATATAATTTTATAGCAGTCAGATCTTCTATCAGTTTGTATAATTGGGTGTCTTCTCACATGGTATTATGAAAATGCAGTTACAGCTCTCCTAATGATTAACTTCTGGCTAACAAGGTTTGCTGAAAATTTTTAAAGGAATGAGTCCATATAAAACACATATCTTCTTGTTTTCTTTGTCAAATGAAAAATTAGAAAGAGCAAGTCCAGGTTCACCAAAAAAATCTGATAAGAAAAACTTCATTCTTTTTAGATATAATTTAATCACATTTCAGCCCATTTAATAATTTTTGTTCTGAAATTTCATTTTAAAACACCAACTGAAAGATCCAAAAATGCCGAGATAATTGTTTCTTCCATTTTTAATCAAAATTATTCTGTGACCTTTATATGGATTACCATACAGGATTAATCAAAATAAAATAACAAGTTTGGACATAATATATTTGTTATTCTCCTGAATACATTTTACCCCTTCCGTTAAACATCATTTTATCTTCATTAATTTTGATCCTTTGAAGTCTTAAGATCAAATCAGTAATGCACAGATTAGCTGCTCTAATTACAAACACACGGAGATAAGGGATCACAATGTTCGTGAAGACTCCTAAACAGCAGCAGGACAAATGACTCATGATGCTTTTTATATCTCAACACAATCTTGTATGGAACTAATGAGACAGAACAGTTGGTCCAAGCATTACAATGGATCACCTGAGATTTTTGGTTCTTTTTTTAGAAGGCAACCAATTTTTCTCAAAATAGTTTTTGAATCCATGTTACATTCTATGCTTTCTTTATAATCACTACAGTTTCAGTTAAGAAAATTTAGCTTGATGGGACTCACATGAACTAGAATCCAAATCAGTAGTGAAGAAATTCAGGTTACATATTTTCCTTCTTTCTTTGTCTCTTTTCCTTTTTTCATTTTCAGCAACAGCCTGAGCTGGGAGCGTATGGCTTAAACTTTATTTTATAAGGTGGACATTGACTTTTAAAACATTTCCCTCCTCTTTAGCTGAAAAATTGTCAAGTGATTTGAAAAATACATAGGTACCCAAAACTGGACAAATTTCTGTGGTACTCAGTGCTGCAATGCCTAAAAGTCTGGTTCCTGGCTCTGGCATGAGAAGTTTTGACATTGGACCCTACAGGAGGAGAAGGGACCTGTCTGGAGCAGGAGTTCTCAGGCTGATTTTTTGTTTACCCCATTGAGAGACATAACATATAACCTTTGTTTTAAGCTGGACACATGTGTGCTGGGTGAGCAAGCTCCTCCCTCTGGAAGACATTGCTAGTCCCGATGGTGATACCTCCACAGTTATATGGCCCCGTGGGAGAAGGCAGCTGCCCACTGGAGGCAGGAGAGAGGGATCTGCTGAAGTTCACACCTGCTGTTTTACTCACCAGCTCCTCTGGCTCTGCAAGTGCCGCAGCTGAAACCTCTTCCTTCAATGTGAGAAACTCCAGGCTCTTTGTGTGATTTATGGGATTATGTGAAGCTATAAATCTTCTGCTACAGCTAAATGCAACAATGATACTGTTTGTATAACAATTTGCGTCAGCTTTGCTTGACCACATCTGTGTCGATGCCGAATTGCTGAAGGACTGAGTAATGGCTGTACAGAGAGCATGACTGAAATAACACCAGGCTCCCTGGCCACGAAAGGGAACTGCCCCAGCTTCCTCTGGTTCCCAGGGAATTACCAGAATTAGTATAAACAAATCCACGAGAGCTTCAGTTAACCTCAAACAACGTGGCATCCTTTGGAAAAACTAAAATAAACCCCCAGAGGTTGTTTATTTTATTTATTATTTATTATTTTATTTATTTTATTTTAATTTTATTTATTTATTTATGGCAGAAATGTCCACCAGCAATGTCCAGCTGACCTTTCTCTATGGAAGAAAAATTCTCTTCACAGGATGGAATATATCTGTTGCCATCAGCATCTGGGCCAGAATGCCAGAGAAACATAAAGAGCTCGTTCTCTTTCTCCAGTAGCAAAATTAAACTGAAAACTCTTCAGCACTTTTAAGAGTTGCGTTTTACTTCCTCACTTCTGAATTTTGGATTGGTGCCAAAATAGAAAGTATTTGATGTAAGGTGCTCTATTTGGCTTTTTCACAGCTGAGAATAAAACTGCCAGAAAATGTGTAAGAAATATTATACTTTGTGAAATTTACAACCTACTTCTGTAAACTAATAGACATTTGGATAAATACAACATTTGGAAGAGCTTTAGTTTTAGGACAAAGTGTTTGGCCTGTACAAGGGATGTGTAAGATCTAATGGGTGCATGCTAAGACTAGCCTTTGACACAATCAGCGTATTTGCACATGGTCGACAAGCTGCCATATAATACCTAATTGCAAAAACAAAACACTAAGTCTGAGACTGAATCAGTGCAGATTATTTCAAAGACATGTCAATAAAAACTTTTCCTACATAACATACAGTCCTAGGGTTTTTTGTACACTGTATATGTAACATAGGCCAATTGTTTTAGGAACATTTAGAGAACTCAGAAGAGATTGGTGACCACGGGTTTTTTTAATATTTTCCTTTCCTTGTATCCAGAAAGTCTATTACCTGGAAGAAAACCACATGTTTTTAAACTGAGTTCTAATTGACCATTCTCTCAGTTATGGTTTTCTTTTTTATTTACATGTGCTGAAAGATTGCTGCCTCCAGAACTTTTCCAGGATTGCAGTCCTTTTCTAGGATCATACTGAACTCTACCCAATCAACAGGACTGGAAATTCACATTTTCTGTTTTCTCCCTTTTTAGAAACACTTCTTAAAATGTTCCTGTACTCCCTTTCTCCAAAAAATTCTTCAAGGTAATCTCTTTTTCTTCTGAGATTAGGTCAGTTTGTGTTATCTCCTAGAATGGAATTCATCAAATACAACCAATTAAAAGACATTCAATTCTCCAAGTATTTTTTTTTTTTTTCATTCTACTCTAGAGAAAGACCTTTGCTCCTTGTCACTGGAGTTAATTTTGATAGCAACTGGCCTGACTTACCTGGGGAGCGCTATTGCAAGGGATTACAGAAAGCATCAAGTTGGTTGGCAGTTGTCCCTTTCAGTGTTCCTGCTGAACAACACTTCCAGTGCTCTTTTTGCTGCTTAAGAACTTAGCAATGACATCCTGGTACTCTCATGATGTTAGTCACATTTAAGTTTTTGCCTTGACTTTTCTGATACCTTGCATGGTTGGCTCGGTTTTTATTTCTTGTTAACACTTTCATCTTGTTTCCACTCTCTGTGTCTTTGCTTTTTGTGCCGAAGGGGAATGAAGTGTTTATATGCAAGTCAAATTACTTACTGCATTTCCTATTTTTTCAAGATTAGGCATAATTTGTACTTGTGTTGATCTCTTTATTTCCCTCTATGGAAGTGCCAGCTGTTTTAGGTAATGTTTCACATTTTTATATTTCATTTAACAGTACTGCAACTTGTCACTTTCCAAATGATGGGAGCAAGGACATCACTCTGCAGTTATTAAACTTAGACCTTCAGATCTTCAGACATTCAGCTTCAGCCCATGTGTTCTATTGTGGTTTTTTGACCACAGTAAATGGGAATTGTCGTTGCTTACTTTGAGAAAAGAATAGAAACCAGAGGGGTAAACAAAATTATTGATAAGCATCTTAAGAGTTAAAATTAAAATCCTAAAGAGTGAAGGATTTATTGGCCTGAAGTAACACATGGCAACAAACAAGGAAAATGCTTTTAAATGCAAATATTGGACAAAACCCCAAAATAACATGTCTCAGTAAGCAATTTTTATGACTTAGGGAGCCATGAAACCCAAAACAGGCAGAACAAATGCAACAAAGCATTAAATTGCACTGTTATTATCTATCATAGTATCTGTGTGCTGTATCTTTAAGCCAGCAAATATACACACACAGAGGAAACCAAAAACTGCTGAAAACTGCCAGATTTGGCTTTTCAAGAAGCTGAAAGATGATGATGAAAGTATGTGAAGTAATGAGAACTTTTTAAAAGACCCAGATGGTGTTTCAAGAGCAGCTGAAGGTAGCCATCACATTGCATAGCAGAAGCAAGGGCTTCTGACAAAGATGTGTGCAGATGTGTTATGTAGCTTATCATAGAAGTTAGAAATGTACAGGCAAGGGAAATATACTGTGAATGTATGACTTATGAGTCCTGGTGCCTGTGGCTTTCTCCCTTTTTTTTTTTTTCTCTGAATAATCATAGAATCACAGAATGGCCTGGGTTGAAAGGGACCTTAAAAGTCATCTAGTTATAACCCCTCTGCTGTGCACAGGGACAGAGCTCAGAGCTCCATCCAGCTCCTGATATCTAATCTAAACCTACTCTCTTTGAGAATAACGAAACGTTTGAGTTCATAACAGAAGTACCACACTGGTTTAGGCCTGCCTGGAGAAGCAAACTGTGTGCTTTTAGTCAAACACTTTTATTGTTAAAATAGTTAGGACGTGTTCTGTCTCTTTGACCTCCTGTGATAGGAAGACTTAATGATTGATTTAAGTAAAAGTCCCAAATAAGAAGTAATGAAGGAAAAGTTTGAAGCACTAAGAATTTTTAGGCCACTTACAGATTTTTGTCTGTTTCCTGGAACTACATAATTGAATTTCAGGCATTGAAATGCATGTCAATTCATGTTAATAATTAAAAAAACAAAACAAAAAAACCTACCAGAACATATATACAGCTCATAATGGCTCCACAAATCCCAGCTTTTAAACAGATAAATACTTAACCAGAAACCTTTTAGTCCTGTTATGTTCTCTGACAATGTATAAATAATTCCAGAGAACACTTCAATGCAGTTCAATGAAGTGTTTTATAAAGTATAATTCAAAGTGTCAAACTATAGTAATTTGAAACCAATTCATTGCTTTCAAATTACTTTTGTGGCATGTAAGATCAAAAAACAGCATTGTTATCAGTTTCCCAAAAGTGTCTAAAGATTTAAAAGGATCCATTAAACAGAACAGTTTTATCAAAGTGTAAAATTGTGCCACATGTGGTGACAACTTAGTTGTCTAAAAGGTAGGGCAAAAATAAAGCTGGACAAATTAATTTTCTCATAAAAAGTTTTAATTTCTTTGAGGGGAAAAAAATTTATTAATTCTGCACAAGCGCAAAATATGTTGACCGAAAAACTCCCATGGCAATCTCTCCTGGAAAGTGAGCACAGGTACCTCGCATGACTGTCCTCCTGAGCCGAGGTCAGGAAAATGGACTCATACAACCCACAAAGCATTGAAACAAAATCCATTTTCATCATCAACTTTTTACTCCTTCTTGGTGACTCCGTTATTGTGCAGTTCACTGCTGTGGAGAGGCTGTGTGTAGTCATTTGTAACGAATGATTCTGCCTGCTGTAGAGTTTTCTTTCTTCTGCACTGACAAAGGAAAAGAACCCTGAGGGACACTATTTTCTGCACATCTTAGGGAGAAGATAATGGCCAGTTGTGGGAAAGTATGAAAATGAGACACTTCAAGCTACTCAATGGCCACATGAAGCTCCAGGGACCCCAGCTACCAGTCCATGTTTTCTAACACTTTGGGGTTTTTTTATTAGTAGTAACAGTAGTATTAGTGATACTATTAATCTTGTGATTTTTTAAAGAAATATTAATTTTGTTGCTAAAGATTTATAGTTTATGAAAAGGAAAAAACATAATACAAAAGAACTGATTATCATCATAAAAAAACCCCACTTACTTAAAAGACATGATCTGACAAAACAGGAAAAATAGCTTGGGTTTTTTTTATAAACATGATAAAAACTTTCTTGGATGAGGGTAAACACAGGTTTTTTCCCTTATATGTGGCATATACTCTCTTAGTATGAAGACCTCACATATTTTGAATGGTTCATCATTTCCTTTAAATAAGAAGGCAAGCAGTGTCTTTTACACTTTTTCTCTTTAATGAGGTAAGACAATGCATGAACTAGACATATTTGTGATTTTTCGACATATGATACGTATTTAAAGTTGTATTAGTGACCTCAAAGCATTTTTTTGGCTTAAAAAATTTATTATTATTATTATTACATTCAAGAGTACACTCTTTACCAGAAACAAGAGAAAAAATGCTTCTTTGTTATTATTTAGTTATGTGTGTAGGCTTTATTCTGTGTTGGCTGTCTTTCTTCATATGATTTGAAATTATAAGCACCTCCACAAACATTTTTACATTTTTACAGCTAGTTAAAAATTGCAACTGCCTAAATGTTTTGACAGTGAAGTCTAAATACCAAAGATTAATTCTAACACTGGATACCTTAAAAGACTTTAATGAAGATAGCCAAATACTGTGCACGCTATGCATCAGGCTTACATTCATTACAATGACTCTTCCTTTTTTGGGTGAAGAACACTCACTCAGGCAGAGTGAAACAAAGCAAATTCCCAATTTAGAAACATGAAAAATCCCCTGGATACCTCAAGTGTTTTTGTACTTACTGAAAAGGAGATTGAATTCACTATAGAGAGCTTCACTCTTGCACAGATTTACACACAGCAGAAAGCCTTATTGCCACAAGTTAAAGTGCCAGAGACTTTCCTATTGTCCAGAGTGTGTGTCACTGCAGGCAGAGAACACACAGGGTGATTGCACCAACAGCTGCACTTCCACCAGCTTGTGGAAATTGAACATTTTGGGGAATAGTTATGTGAACCAGTCTGCAAACCCATCAGAACTGGTATTTCGGCCAGCACCACATCAGTGCATTTTCAGCTGAGACAGCTTCTGCACTGAGTCTCAACTAACCACTAACAAAAAATATAATGGTAAGAGCATTCTAAAAACCTTGAGATTGAGCTGTAGAGAGGGAACAGAAATCTTTCCCAAGTGAAGCCTGGAGAAGGCGGTGCAGCTTTAGCAATGGGACTTATGTCCTACAATATAACCTGCCATGAAGTATGGGGTCAGAGCCATAGTTTTCATTTTCCTTTGCTTTTGTTGCACTATTAAAAATCTATCCTGACAAAAAAACCCAACCCAACTGTCAGAGACTGAAATATTATAGTTTAAACCAGATCGTAACACCAACCCAAACCAAACCACACCAAAAATCAAAAAGTAGACTAGGGTAAAGTATTATGCCAGTTTTCTGTTATTATGTTGGAACATTCCCTGCCTATGAAGACTGTAGTGGATGATCTGTTTGGTCTCTTTACTAAGAGTCTGGCTGACTACATTATGGTGTGCCTGAAAGTATCCCTATAATCAAGTGAACATCATGTCTTCATCTCTTCTGTTGAGGACTCATAGGATTCATCTAACTTTAGATCAGACTCTGGTTACCTAACTTCTTCAGCTGTGTTTTGCCCCTGAGACCCTTCCTTTCCTGATTTTGTGGGTAGAGATGAATTTTAAGTGTGAGGGTAGAACCTTTGGTCTTAAAGAGTTGTTTCCTTGCTTGTCCACACTGGCTTACCAAACTCAGCACATACTGCTCTTGTGCACATGTACTTGGGTGTTCTTCTATTGGAAAACCTGAGCTGGTGAGATGATGGTTTTCATAACTGTCACAAACCTGCCCCCAGTTCTGGAAAGAGAAAGCTCTCTGAGGTTCTCCAGTTCAGGCATATGTATGGTGTTCTCCAAAGCAAAGCATTTCTTAATTTTATCAGCAAAAATAAGGTCTAGTATAAGTGAAAAGTGATAAAAAAATAGCTGGACAAACATCTATTGTGTTGAAAGCTGTAATAGAGAAGAATGTTTAACCAGGCAGGTCTCCACAGGGAGGTCCTTTTTGCCTTGTGTGATTGCTTGAACATCCTTGTGGCTGCTTTTTCAAGGGTGAACACCCGTGTTTTCTCAGCCTGTAGCTTTCTGACTCTGCTGATAGCTGGTATCTATGCATAAGTGGGTGAATCTGCTTCAGGGACATCATGCCATATGAGGACAGTGGCTGTGTCCATGCTGTCCAGAGCCAGCTTCCTGTACAAGTGGCTTGGCTCATCCAGACAGTGCATGAATCCAAGCCTTCTCTCAACTCTGCAATTCTTTGGTCTGTGCCTGTCCAGAGTGTAAGAAATAACGTGAAACCTATGTTGCAACCTGGCAGAATATGCCACGAAATTCCCATAGAAAGGTTGCATCTAGTATTTACAAACTGGTAAATTTCCACGTGAGTCGTCTGATGTAAATATTGTGTGTTCATTTCAACTTCTTAAAAATACTTTTTAAAACTTGGAAGTGATGTACTGCCAAACTGCCAAGGATATCTGATGTGACAAAAAGGATGATGGGGTTAGGTGGAAAAATAATCCTATGAGTGAATTAGCTGAGCCTGCTTCAAGATCTCTGGAATGCCATTATCCAAAACAGACTCCTTCTTTCTTACATGCAACATCAGTAAACCAGATTCCCCAATTACGCTTCTGTTTCAGTCAGCCATTCCCTTGAAAAAAACCCTGACCATGAGTAATTGACATCAAGCTGTGTTTAGCATCTTAGACCGTAGCCCAGGTGTTCCATTTTGCACACTGGTATTTGGAGGCTAGTAACTTCTGCAGCTTCATCTAGGTGATAGTCATAACTGGACACTTTCCTTTCTCTGGATACTGAGATACCAAGAACCATAATCTGTCTATTTACTGTAGAGCAGACTACAGACTTGGGTACCTGCCTTAGTTTCAAAGTCCAAGAGGAGAGTGATGTAGATCCAAATCACCCACACTTCAGGACCTTCCACTCACAGCTCCCTTTGTTGTACTTCTAAAATGCTGGAAGCAAGACCATCTCATGTACCAAGCCACTGGCACCATGTGTTTAAAGGTTTTATTCAAATTCAGAGTCACAACTCCTCCTTGTTAGGTTATTTAATAAATTATGGGTGGAGAGACAGTACCAAAAGAAATGAAAAAGATTATGATGTAATCCTGCCTCCACTAAAATTGACAAAACTCCCACTGGTGTCTGCAGGCGTAGGATGTCTCCTCCTGGATTATATCCACCTAATGTCTGTGATGAAACAGCTGTTAAAATCTGTGTCACAGTGATATTTTTTGCATATTTCAAATTAATCTTATAAAGTGACCATTACATCTGGTGCTGGATCAGTTAATGAATATTCAATTTCAGCCCCGATGAAAGGCTTGTGTAGTGGAAAGACTGTTGCCAGGTATAGCCATTGCCCAAAAAAAAATATCTTATTTTCCTGTAGATTGTTGAAACAACTAGGAGAATAAAAAGCAATAGTGGTATCAGTGAAGGAAAACTAAATAATTAAATTTCAGAAGTAAATGTTTACCACATTAAATAGTGCAGAGAAATGAACATAGGGATATATCTAACTAGGGAAGAGGTTGGTTAACTTGATCATGATGTTCTTGTGTGACCTGAGAGTACTTCTAAAGTGCAGGGCTTGTCCAAGACCTGCCATCATCCTCATGTTCAGGTGAGCCTGGGTCATGCAAGGATTTCCTCTCCACACTGTGGTTTCCCTGAGGGGAAGACATGGTGACCAGAGTGGAGAGTGAAGCCAGACTGGCTTCTAATAGTGCCTCATCACCCATGAATGAATAAAAGAGAGTCCAGGAACGGACATATAAAAAGTCTGGTTTGTATCTTCAACATTCATTACTACTTATGTGGTAATTTTTCACTGCAAAAATATTTTTAATAGCATTTACACAGAAACCACAAAGAGTTAGATCATAACCTCACAATTTGATTATATGGCAGTGTGGAACTTTGGACAAGGAGAAAACAACTTATCCAAAAGAGCTGCTTAGCACTTGGTCTAGGATCTTAGTGCTGAAGGTATCAGTGTGGGGCATTTTAATGATTAAAATGATTTAATGATTAAAACAGAATTTACTGTTGAACCACCCTTTGGGCAGAAGAAGGACAGCCCATGATTAATGGCATGGTTGGGTACTTTAGCATTTCTAAGCCACAGGCTCATAGATAGCGTGTGACTCTGGTTGCTTATATAAGATTTAGAGGAGCTTTTTTTTTTCACATAACAGTTCAGAGTGGCTGGTTGCTGTACTAAGATAATTTCAATTATACTATATAAATGGGCTTCAAATTTTGACTTTTCCAGTTGAGTACCCAGTTAAAAATGTGCATAACTCTACATGTGGTAAAATCACAGTGACGGTTTACATGGCTTATATGGACAGATGAGGCAGGCACATTCTGAAGATTCCTACTGAACAGTGAAGATGTACATATAACTTATTTTCTGTCTATGATCAGCTAATACAGCCTGATTTTCTCTTGTTATTTCTGTTATGTGTGCTCCTACTCACAGTTAATTCTGACTGTGAAACCATAACCCTAGGGGTTTCTGAACTTTGAAACGCAGGGTCTAGATTCCAAGAGCTAAAAGAATTGAAATGGATTCCTGATTCACGGGCACAGCCCTGGCATCATGGCTGCCAGTGGAAGAAGACTTTCAGACCAGTAATATTTTCAATGATGAAACTGAAAAGCATGCTGAATTTTATAATCATCTGCTGCCACACTGCTGCTGACATGACTTTACTTGATTCATGGGAAGTGTCAACAATTACACGAAATAGTTTTTCATTGCATGGTGTTGAAAAAAGAATTTGATTTTGGGACAAGGAGGAAAATACATGGGGGCATTTCTAGTTCATAAGAAATTATTCACAAATGCAACAGAGTCTCTAAATAATTTTTAGAGCTCTAGTTGGCCTTACTGGAGTAGTGGGTTTGTACCAGATGACCTCCAGAGGTCCCTTCCAACATTAAATGTTCTGTGGTTCTGTGATTTCATGAACTACACATCCTGAACTTATATAGCATCATATGATGGCAAAAAAAGAAAAAAGTGGCAGACCTATGAGACCATCCACAAACTAAATCAAAGTCAGTAGTTTGTTCAAAACCAAAATAGCTATTCAATTGTACAGATGTTTCAGGAAAATATGAGTGAGTTGATTATTGTCACATTAACAGGGATGTTAATAGCTAAAGCAGTTGTCATTTCTGCTGAAGGACTACTTGGTGGAATATGTCTGCCTTATTTGATGGCAGGTAAGACAGAAAGGGGAACAAAATACTGGAAAGTGGCCCTGAGGAGAGTATGAGAGAATGACTGTGTGAAGGTACCACTCATCTGGGTAAAGCATTACGGACTGTAATAGTGGGGAACAATCCAGGCTTGGCAAGCAGACTGATAACATAATCTAATAAGACTTTTCCATCTGTAATGTCTCTGATCTCTAGCTGGAGAAATAATAAATACACATTTGATACGCAGCTGTTTTGTTCCAGACTCGCTTCTGTTTGGATTGTGGCATGACATATCCCTGGCTCATGTTTTTAGAGTCCTTTCTGAGGACTGGAGGTGGAGGAGAGTACACATTCAGGTATTATCTCAAAAGAGTTGGGGGTTTTTTTACACATATGAAGATTCATAATCTTGGCAATACTCCTGGAGCTTCTGCAGGCTTGTACAGGAGGTGAGGGTCTTGCACTGGTTACATGTAGTATTACTGAGGTCTTGGCACTATGGGATAAGCCTTTCCAAAGACAACCTCATCCATATCCAATTTCATATGAAAATTCAAAATAAAAACCCCAAAACAACAGCAATACACTTCTTATTTTTAAAAAGCTCTCTGCCAGGACTCCTCTTTAAAAATTGTACTTACTGTATTTCCTGCCTCTGTCTAGCTGGGATCCAGAAATGAGTTATCCTTCTGCCCTCCCTGGAAAGAACAGACTTTCCCAGTTATGTCTCAGCTGCATTTTTTCTAGAGATGGGACAAGAGGGCTCAGCAGTCTCCTCACCACTCCATCTACATCTTCAAATGCCGTCCAGGCACCTTGTAATCACGGTCTTCATAGAAGACAGAAACAAGTCCTACTAGGTCCTCCAGACAAATGGACCTAGGTGTCTGTAGAAAGATGGATATGGGATCTGGATTAGCTATGGACCATGATGACAGTGACAGGCAGGCACATGAACTTTGTGGGATTGCAGGGACGTTGATGAACTTAAGATGTCATTTTGTCTACAGTCCACAAGCTGAAGACACTGGGGTAAATTTCTGAAAATCATATCCCAAATCACTCCTGTCTGTGCCCCTGAAAACATCCCTGTCTCTTTCCAGTACTTTTTGCACTAATGCATCTTTCTCAATTAACAAACATGCTGTTTTAATTGTTTAGCATTACAATCACATCACATGGCTTCAGTGTGCTCCTGACTCAGGCCACATGTTGAGTTAGTGAGAAATACAGCTGTTCCATGTGAGAAATACAGCTGTTGGAAAAACTGTTAAGTATTTCACTAAGAAAAAGATTAAAATACAACTGGACTAGCAATTAGAGGTCTAAATTCCTGTGATCCAACCCAGACATGATTAAAACAGCCCTAAAATGTATCAGTAGGAGTTATCCTGAAATGAATTAATATAAAGCAGGCATGCAGAAAGCAGCACTCCTCCTATCTTAAACACCCAACACACCATGACAAGCAGCATCTTCCATTTCTTAGTGGTATATCCCTCAGCAAGTTTGCAGAGCTGAGCAGTGCAGTTGACACAATAGAAGAATGGAATGCCGTCCAGGGCAGCTTGGACAAACTAGAGAAGTGGGCCTGTGAGAGCCTCATGAAGTTTGACAAGTCTAAGTGCAAGGGCTGCACCTGTGTTGGGCACTAGGTGGTAAAAGAAGCTGAGGACAAAGTGCTGGTAGTGTGGATGAAGGCTGCATGTGCCACTGGACCTAAATACACAAGCAAAGTGTCTAGTTATGTTTTCACTTCGTAGTGTAGATGAAAAATAAAATCAAAGTCAAGAAATCAGAGCAGACAGGAGATGCATCAGTTCAGAAAGTGAAGCAAGAATGAAGCCTAACAACACAGGACTGACGAACATTGTGATCCAAAGTGTAAGTGCTGATGCTACTCCTCTGACTTGCACATTCTATCACAGTGGCTACTTTTGTTTAGCAAGAAAGAAATCCATAAAAGAAAGCTTGATCTTAGTGGTATTTAAAAGACGCTAGTTAAAACAGCAAAAAAAGAAGCATTTTAATCTAGTGTGATGTTAGGAATAAATTAGTATGGCTCTAAAGGAGACTGAAATGTCTCCTGAAGAGAAAGTGCTTCTACTTTCAGTCAATAACATGCTTGGCTCCTAATGATATATTGTCATCCTGATCCTAATTACTTGTACCACGTGGAATTTTTCTCTTCCACATGTAGAATCTACAGCTAGTTTTCCTCTTTCGTGTCAGCTGTTAAATATAAATCCCATATATCACTGAATGTTTTAATTAGTCTTGGTTAAAAAAAAAATATACGGAAGCAAATTTTTTTCCATATATTAAAAAAAGATTAATGCTATACTGAAAAACAACCCTTGGGAATATTGACAGGCTTGCATTTTCTTGAGATGTTATAAAAAGCATAACTTTGGAGGAAGGGCACACAAAGGAGAAGGTGAACCTTTGAAATCTTCACACTTGGGGTTTATGGAGCAGTGGAGGCAAATCTTGCTTTAATAACTGAAGATGAAGCCCTATACCACTATAAATCTTAGAAAATCCCACATGATCCAATTACACATCTCATGCTATCACTGGGAATTCTGCAGCTCAGTACTCAAAGGAATCAGTTCTTCTTTCATCTGAGTTGTGCTTAGCCTTTGGTATCCCTACTCAGAGCCTCCATCTGAGATTGGTGTTTATCAGTTCTGAGCTTTAGACAGTAAAAGAATTAATCACAATACAATTGACCTGTCAGGACTACTGCCTCCACCCACTATTTTATTAAAATACTTTGCAGACAAAAAGTGGAATTCTTTAGTTCAGTATTGCTATTCTGGTATTTTGAGAGATGAATGACATGAAAGGGCATACTAGGCTTACATTGAGAGGGTCACTTGCTTAGCACATTTTCAGTTGTCAAAATGGAAATGGTAAAAAAAATCCTTCCTGATATTTTTTTTCAGATTTCACGCAATTGCCTTCATAAAGGAATCAAAATACTCATTTTATTTTACTTATATCATCTAGCCAAATCCCCAAATTTAGTGACCTTGTAGATTATTTATGTGCACTTACTGCTGGCAAAACTGACAGATTTGGGAACACTGACAGATAAAAATTCTTCTGCATTAGTTTTCATGTAGGATATCAAAGGAAGCAGAAGAAATGCTTTCAGAATTCCATCACCAACTCAGCTGGACATTCCTGTTTATAAATACCTGAAAGACTATAAGGAAACACAAAGTAAATAAGTGGGTGCTCTATTACTAATGAGAATT
>VWZT01013264.1:0-75677 GCA_013397055.1 Pachycephala philippinensis
GCTATTGACCACTCTTTCTTCACGCTAGATAAAGGTAAAATTCAAATGTTTGACCTTTTTTCTGTAAAACTTTAAATATTCCTCAGGTTTCGTGTTAGGAAAGAAACTTGATTGCCTGGGATGTTCTAATAGTCAGAAAAGGAAAGGACAGTTGTTTGGTTATGAAATGCATTATAGTTGGTCATTGTTTTTATAGGCTCTAAAACTCCAATTTGGCACATGTGATACTTTTTTTTCCCCTTAGGCTTTCACGATGACAGATAACTTAAGTGTCCAGGAGAAGGAGGTTTCCCGACCAAGGTTCCCTGTGTTGCTCTTATTCATTCATTTCTCATGGTGGAAATGTGACTATAGCTTGATAGTTTTTATAGCCAAATTTCTTAACAAATTATGACTGCCATAAATAATAACATCAGAATAGATCAGATTTTTAAATTTCTGTAGTTAATGCCACTCAGCATGGGTTTCCCCCCTTTTGCTCATCCCATCCACCCAGACTCAAGTTAAACTTCTGTCTTGTTTCTGAAATGTGCCCATGTGCAAAATCTGACCATTTGCGGTTGCTGAGTGTTTGATTTTGATATTTGGAAAATCAGATTTTGGAGTGGAAAGTTAGTGTCTCCTTCGCAATTATATAGCTAGTAGTCGTTTCTTCTAACATGCTACAAGTATGGTGCTTCCTGGTCGTTTTGTGGATCAGTGTAGATGTACTCAAAATAATGTTATCATGGGATTTTATTTTTTTTGTTGTTCCTTGTGGCAATTTAGAAAATTATGAACCTGCACTCTCAAGGAACACAAGTGTTTAGAAGGACTTATGTTCAGGTAAACTCTTGGTTTGTCGTAAAATGATGCTCTGGTGACCTTTTTCCAGGCTCCTTTGTAGTTCTCTTCTGACTTAACCTTTTATTTTTTGTTGTAACCTACAGCTGCCATCCAGTTTTTTTGAAGGCCTCCATAAACTCACAGTGCCACAAATGATAGTCATGAGTAAATGATTTTGTGGTTTAATCTATGGTGTGACAGTTTTTATTGTTGTTGCTGTTACTATTATCATTAATATTATTACCAGCTAGAAACAGGTAAAGAGCATGCACTATTAAACTGGTACTGAAGATCTTAACTAGAAACAACGGTGGGGTTTGGCAGATCACAGCTGATGTGACCCTTGTTGCTAAAACCACTTCTTTTCTCCTACAAGATAAGGTCTCTTGAGCCAGTGATCGCTCTGTCTTAATGAGCAAGAGGGCAAAGGGTTTTTTGTGATTGTTTGGAGGTCTAGATTTGCTCTGCCCTCCTAATAGATGGCTTGAAGAGGATATGTCCTGAAATGTAATGAGAAGTGATAAGGTCTTACTAGTGAAAGTTTAATACTGAGCTTTCAAAAAATGTTTCTTTGAAACGCAATATGACTGCTCATACAAATAGGAGCCATGACAATTAGTTCAAGAAATTAATGCACTCAGAATGACAAATCTAATAATTTCAACTAAAATGTATCTATTCAAAGGATACTTTGTGATTAGTCATGTAATATTGTATGATATGATATGTATGATATGTAATATGTATGATTTTTGTGGTTACTGTCATGCTTTCTTTGTATTTTAAGCATGCAGGAGACCATTAGTGTAACATTAGCTTGCTCTCTATATTGGATATGCATCTTAATTTTGAAATATGGTGGGAAAATAGAGGTCTGCTTCCAAAAATTATGTCGAACCAAATTAGTTAGAAATTTGTTAATTTTTGACAATGCAAAGTTCTGAGAATTAACTTAAAAATACAAGAAGAAATCCACAGAAATAGCAGGTGAATTGCAGTTAAGGTAGGGTAGGGATACAGTGTTGATTTCTCACATATTTACAAGTAGCACTGGGACTTCACACTGTGGTGCTGGGCACTATCAAAGAATTGGAAATACTTTGTAATCATTTCTTACACATTTTCCATGAACCCATGGAAATACATGAGTTATACATCATCCTGGTTGAAAAGTCCTGTCTCTCCAAACTAACTGAAAAATCCACTAGGAGTTATATTTAAACCCAGTTTCACTTAAAAGGAATGTTTGTTAAAGCTACTGCGGGGTATGTTGGAATTGAAACTCGTTTAAGATTTGTGATCCTGTATTTAGGGTTGATTTCTACCAGGAACAGATGGTACTAGAAGCAGACAGATGACAAGTCATACAGCACGAAACACCTATTAAATGATATTTTGTAAGTGTGATCATGGAATAATGAGAGTATATTGAAGTGTTATTGCAAAATTTGGTTTTGAAGAGCAGATAGGCTAAAGAGGTTTTATGAAGGGGAAAGTTGCATTCAGTCTGTTTCAAAAAATACTTTAATTCAAAGATTCCAGATCAGTAAATGTTGAACTATTTGAAGGGCAAATTGATGTTATGTTCTAATATACTCTTGGGGAAGTCATAGGCTGGTTGTGGCAGTCTTACTGGATATGCATTGGATAAGAGATCTGCCTTTAAGGTATCTAGCTCCTTAGAACTCCCTGGAGTTGTATGTGGTTACTCTAAATCAATTACTGAGATGGAACCCAAACCAGGAATAAATTGTTTTATCTCCAAGGACACTTACTCAAAGGATACTTTAAAAAGAGGTAGGTTTGAAACCTGTGTCTTTAAATTAGCATAGATTTATCCATTGTAGAAGTTTTGATCCATGAAATAAGCAATGAAGCAATTAAGGTTTAGGTCAAAAGAAACAAAGGTGGCATTACCATTGTTGTAGGTTAGGAGAGTTTATGAAGAAGCTTACAGTGCCACTACACATGTCACTTTATTCCAAATTTGGTTTTAGCAGGGTCAAAAGGCCTTCTCCTATGCATTTCTCATGTTGCCATCTTATGCAAACGTCTGTGTAGATGAAATGCTTGTGAAACTTGATCAAAGGAAGTACTGGGAATGGCAGGATTATATATTTTTCACATAACGCAACCCAAAGGCACATACAGATATGATGCTGGGGCTCTTGTAACGCAGAGCTATCATTCTAAAAACTGATTCCTTAAGAACTGAGCCTCTTTACTGCTTTTTAGTTCAATGACAGCATTGACCAATATCTGGAATTAAACTTGCAAGTTACTTGTTGGGAATATAAATTCCTTCGTTGTTTCTACTGGAAACAACAAATTTTAAAAAGTTGAAAGTTCTCTTTCAACTATGTAAAGCCTGCTTAATACAATCAGTGTGATCTGTTTTCTTACTACCATTACAGCTCATTTAGAGCTCTAATAGTCCCATTTGCCTTGCAGATTTTTGAACTGGAAAATATAGGTGCCACAACACTTGCTTTTCTGTGTTGTCAAATACTGCTGCAACACTGCAATACTTGGAATTAAATAGTACTAACAGTGTTAGATTTTACATTCTGTATAACAGTGACTCTTAGGTACAAAATCCCTTCTCTAGTGAAACTTTTCTTTTAGTGTCATTTAAGTTTATGAAATTAAAGGAAGAATGTTAGAGCCAGTATTTATATTAGTATGATAATATCAGTGCTGCACGGTGTCAGCTTCCAAAGTTCCTTGTTAAAGCTGAAAGCTTTCTTAGTGTTATTTAATGTAGTCCTTTATATGCAGTAGTTTGTATTTGCAGATGAAATTTGTTCATTAAATGATTACTTTTTTAATAGAAAGTAGTTGGTCTGTTCAGCAGTACTTTAGTAGCATTTAAAATACGAATTCCCTTTAATTTTACTCAGATTTCATTTATTAAAATTCATTAATTAAATGTAAGTCTTCAAATGGAGCAAAATGAGAATTTTCCTTTAGTGGAAGTAAAAACTTCTTCATGAAATGTTGCTGAATGCAGCATTTCTGCTTTTTTTAACAAGTTGTGAAAACTGGATTTTTAAATACAAAACCAAAAAACTTTTGCACGGAGAAGTTAAATTAAAAAAAAAAAAAATTGTTTGGAAGCATAAAAAAAATGGCAGCTGTGAAACTAGAGGGGAAAGAAAGGCCAGGGCTTCTGTCAAAGCACCCTCAGCATGTGGAATATTTGTGGTCGGTAGATACCCTGGGGCTTGGGATTGTTGAAATACCAAATTCCGGAGCTGACCCAGAAAGTGACAAGCTCTGAGTGTCCCAGCAGTGCTGCCCTGGTGCTGCAGAGAGCAGGGACAACTCCGACCTCCTGCATACCTATGCTCCCAGTTTGTACTCCCTGCTGCAGTACTGGGAGCTGGGCTTTGAGTATTTTCAGTTGGTCAGCTTAAGAGCAAAAAAATAAACTAAAATACTTGCATGACTGGAGACTCACAGCTTGGAAACAGGAGTGGTGGAGTGGAAATGTTGCTTTTGTTTGAGCTGCTTTTATGTTTGTGTCTTGGTTTCAGGATGCTCAGCATTTTTGTTAATAGAGGTTGGATTTTTTGGAGAAGTATGTCTGAAATTCGTCAGAAGTTTGGACCATGAATGTTTCAGGGAAATACACTTGTGGCTTGGTGATTAGTGTATTTCTACATTAATATCTCCCTTCTGTCCAGCATTTTATTGGAAGATTTCTGATTCATTCCGTCACATTGGTTACTGGTATGACTGCAGGCACTGAGATGTTAAAAAAAACCTCAAAACAAAACAAAGTTACCAACAACACAGGTGTGATTAACCTTTTTATAATAATGAGTTTTGCCCCTTAAGTGGGGAGTGCAGTTTTTGCTCATGTTCCTGTGTAAGTGCTGTCTCTACAGAAGAATGTGCTCATGGCCCATCTTTCTTTCTCTAATACTATGATGAAATTGCAGACAGTGTACTATCACACTCATTCTTATGTGTTCCTTAATCTCCAGTTTATAGGCTCTGTAGCATTATAAAAAAGGCTTAAATGCTAGCTACCTGTAGGAGCTCTGGTCTCCATACTGGAGGAATGAAAACAGATTTTCATTGCTGGCTGGTCTTTACTGTCTTTCAGCTGGAAAAGCAAGTTTAATATTTGTATTGCTTTTCTTTTTCCCTTGTGCTTCTAGTATTTTTCTTTGTCCTTTCCTTTTTCTTTTTTTTTCCCCCTTTTTTTTTTTCAATTTTTTTTTTCAGGATAGCAAGTCCTTGGTGCCAGGGGCCTGTATTTCATTATCCTAGATATGTAAGCTGCATTTGAAACATCCTGGCAAGAAGTTGGTGAGATACTATGTGGTGTTAGTGAAAAGTGTAGCATTGATTCCTTAGGGTGCATCAGTGTCAGGTTTGCATTGCTCAATTTGGAATCTCTTGAGTGTAATTCAGAAAATTTTGTTAGGAAACACTGCTAGTATGGTGAACTGTGTAGCTTTGACTTCTTCTGAGCAGGGACTAAAGAGGGAGTAGGTTGTTTGGGGCAAGGGGTTGTGTGTGTGGTGATGTTTTCTTAGAGGGGGTGGTTCAAATGTTCTGAATTCTGAAATTGTCTTTTATGTTTCAGAAGAACTTCTTGAGTCTCAGGTCCAGTTTTGCTATAAGATCTTTCCTGCCATGAACTCTAAAATTATTCTTACGTGATGCTAGCTCTCAAGTCGGGATTCACTAAATAAGGTTATTCTAGCAAGGGAGAAGAATGCTTTTCACAATAAAATGTCAATAAAAAATGTGTGTTAATTTTATGATAGTCGTGACACAACCGTTGAATTAATAGAAATGTCTTGCCACTTAAAATTTCTTGCTGCATATAATCTTGATCCCTCACCCCCAGTGTATTTGAAACTCTACTAAAAAGATCCTGACATCCAAGCAGAGCTTAGGCCAGAGCTAGGATGCTGACTGATTATCTGTCTCTTTTCTGATTTCTCACCAGCCTTCCTTCAGAGAGCAAACTGGTTGGTTCTTGTTCATTTTTATCACTCACTGTGATGTGATCTTATTTTTCTGATTAAGCTGTGTACTGGTGCAGGGAAATTGGCACTGATCGCGAAAGAGTTGAGAGATATTTTTTGTTAATCTTTCAAAAGAGAATCTTCATTCATATATATTGTGCATTGATAAATAAGATATCTTACTTTTACCTTCAGAAGGACCTTAGATCAGCTTGAACTAATTAAAAATACTGGATGGTACTTGCAGAGTGGGTTTTTTGCAAAATAAATTTCACCTCTATCTTCACTTATTTACAGTAAATGAAAGAGTTGAAATTGGATTCCACTATTTTTGCCCTTACACACACTATAGCTTCTTTTCTATTTTCTATTAAAATAATAACTTCTGAAATGGCTTTAAACTTCAGAAAGAAAATGTTTCTAACTAATTGTTGCACATGACAATAACACAGTTTTTAACTGTGTAGGACAGACTGGAGTTCTTGTCTCTGGAGACAAGTGAATGGTGACTTATAACTGGTGGGTTAATGGAAAGATGTGATGAGCATCCTGTGTGTGTCAGGAAAACAGTGGTTGACTGTGTAGGTGTTAAGAGCTCCTTAGGGAGAAGCATGCTTGTCCTATTAAATGTGACTGATGTCTTTAGAGTAATTATGTTTTTTTAAAGTATAAAATGTACAGTATTTGGAAGATGAACTTTTATGCAGTGTTTTTTCATAACGTACAAAATGCTAAACCATACTTTTTTTTTATTTTAAATAAAACCTTTTTTCCCCCCTCTTACCACAGGATAATGAGAAAAGGACCCCTTTACATGCTGCTGCCTATCTGGGAGATGCAGAAATTATTGAACTACTTATTTTATCTGGTATGTTCTGTTCCTGTTAATGGAAAACAAATAACTATGCACATCCAAAGAAGTATTTATGTACATCTTAATCTGTGTAGCTTTTATTATTTAATGTACTAGAAATTGAAGATGCTTGTACTGAAATTTTGGGTTCCAGACTTAATAGTGTTACAATACCATGTAGTTATGCTCTAAAATATTTCTTTGTAGAAAGCTTTCTTGGTTATAGCTATTTTTATTTGTAGCTTGATCTGCTTTCAATAGTTCAACACTAGTTTAAAGAAGTAGTAGTATATATGTTACAGGTAGATGTTAGCAGCATTGCTTTCATTCTGAAATGCCCTTCAGAAATGCAGTTACATTCGAACATTGAAGATGACATCCAGAGTTGGTTGTATTATTTTAAGTATCTTTGCCCATTGGCTTAAATGCACAGAATATAATTAGAACCAGCCGAAAATGTTGAAATCTCATCTTTTTTTCTTATTAATTTGTACTAAGAAAAATCCAAGTTCTGTAAAACAGTATACTTTGGGTTGTTTTTTTTTTTAAAGCAAGAAACTAAACCAAAAACCTGAACAAGAACTTCATGACTGAAGGACTGAATTGATTGTCTTTGATCTTGAACAGACCTACCCATCAGGTAGCTTGAGGCTGAATTCATAATACAGAGCTTCAAGCTTACATAGAAAGATGAAAACTTGTAGCAGTCCCACAGAACTACTTTAATCTTCAGTCTGCTTAATTGCACACCTTACCTGTGCAAAGCTGGCTACTTCCACTGCCACCCCCCCATCAACCCTTTACAACAAATTCTGCTTTAAGGAAATGCCACTTTTAGGATTATAGGAGTCGCTTCCACACCTTCAACTGAAATTGCTAGGCATGATTTAATTTGTTATAATTTTGGTATGATGTAATATTTTCATTATATATATTAGTTGTACTCTAATTATATATACATATAATAAATATAGATGCTGTGATATTAATTAATATATCTATCTTATGAGCATACTATATAGTGACATTTTGTCCAGAAAAGTTCACTTTTGAAGAGGTGCAAGGTTTGAAAATCTAAAAAGGTGCTGTTTTTCCCTATCAAGAAGAAAGGCAGGTTCTGGTGATTCTTGAAAATGTAAAGTGACCCCTTTCAACAACTAACAATGTTACAGACTTTGCAAAGTTCTAATCAGCTGCTTCTGAGAGTGACTCTTCAGTGGTTTGGATGAACACAGTCCATTTACCAGAACTGTGATAGAACAATATACCCCTCTCGCAGGCAAAGGGCTTATGGAAGGAGGGAAATTCTAGTTTAGATGGGAATGAAACAAGGTCCTGACTGGTGGGCAGCAGTAGGAGAAGAAATATTAGTCCTGCTATTTGGGCACATAGCATGGGTTTAAGTGTAAGGAGAAATGGAGAACAAAGAAGGGAGGTAAGAATTAGGGTTGTACGAATAATCCGAATTGAGCAGTTGCATGGAGAGGTGGTGAGTGCTGCAGTGTTGCAGATTGTTCAGGGAGGATGTGAGACACTGATATGTCCCAGATAGCATTTTTTAAATGAAAATCAAGATTAGCTTACAGCAAAGTAATGCATTGGATAGTTGCAAATCAAAAGCTTTGAAAGCTGTGGCAATGTCAGTGCAACTTTGCTGTGCTCACATGCTGTGCTCTGGAGTTCAGTACCATGTTGTGCCTTGCTGGAGAGGCACAGCCTGCTGAAAGTCCCAGGGAGAGGCTGCACTGGGAGTGAACCAGGGTGGTACAGTGAGGGATGCACAGGTAGGTGTGAGTTGTTGACACGTTTGTAAGTGAAGAGGGGCATCAATTGCAGGATGAAAGCAATATCTGAGTGTTCAGGCTGTTCAGTTTGCAAGGCTGTGCTGTACTTGGGCACAAATCTGTATATTACCTGCCTGCAAGTGGTAGTTTTAGTCAAGCCTCTTAAATCTGTAAAAAGTAGTCATCACTTTAGTCTTCCTCATTTCTGGATGCTGGATTTGAAATCTTGTGGTTGGTGAAGTGTGAGCACTCAGCTGTATTAGAAGTGCTGAGCCAGCTGCTTCTCAGAGGAATCAGGTCTAGGTGTCTCAAAATGCACAAGCTATGATTTGTCTTTTAGTTTTATTAATTGAAAGATGGGGAACAGGGGTTAAGTGTATTTATCCTCTCCATTTCATAAAGATAAGGAAAATTCATCTGTTGTGTTTCAGCTGGAAATCCAATCTCTCCTTTGAGAAAGATGTATAATGTTACATTTTGTCATAATAGATGAGCATTAGGGAGCAAATAAAGAACATCTGTTACCACAGCAGGGCTTGATAACTGTTTGTTGTGTTGCAAGACCTCTTTTTTTAATTTGAGGAAAGTGGTTTGTTGAATAAATAGCATTTCTGTGCAACCATCTCCTCTGTGCAGTAAATTTGCATGTAAAAATAGTGTATATGACTTTAACTGACCTATTGTAACATACCTGCACAAGGGATTGAATTAAGTGCAGACTGCTTTCATCCTAGCATTTCTCACCTTGTGAAAGCTTGTCTTTGCAACTTGTAATGTCCTCTAACATAGCTTTGCTGGAATGTTACTAGGAACCACTTTAGAGTTTTTCTGCTGTGCAAACTATTCTACAAAGACTGTTTCCTTTGATGTTTTTATTCTTTCTTCAAACTGGACCTCAAAATTACTGAAGTCAGTATTAAGCTTTCCACTGTTCAGTGGCTCTTACTTGATTCTTTCTCATTATTCTCTATTCTTAAAGTGTTATTATACACTACTTACACGTAGGGTTTTTTTAATTTGACTGGAACATCTTTTTCATCCTTCTCCAGGGGACCCACATTGCTTTCAAATATATGTTGTGGATCATGTGTTGCAGTCACAATGTCTTTGTATTACTTTGCTATAGACCTAAGTAACCCGTATTGCACATCCTGAAGATAAAACTGATTCAGCCTTTTTGCCGACTTTTTTGGAGTAAGTTTTCAGTCTTGAGAGCATTCTTACTTAGTTATTGAATTCTTGAGATATTTTCCCACTAAATCTTGAGGTTGCTCTGTGACCTTTCCTTTTGTCTTTTCACCTGGACAAGGGATCTGAAGGTGATGGTTTGGATACAGGCTCCAAACATCAAAGAAAATTGCTTTACTGACTCCGATTTGGGCCTGGACATTTAGATTGCCTTTTGTTTTTTATTTTGAGACACTGAACACTAATAAACTTGTCCCCTGAGGATGTGAATGTCTTACCAACAGATTTTTCATACCACTGTGGTCTGTGGAAGTCTAATTTTTCAAATCATCTCTCACTGTTGGATTGTAGCTTGATAAGCAATTAGCATTCCTGGATTTGTTGTGTAGGGAGGTGACCAGTAAATAAAGAGGAGGCATCAAGATTATTTATAGCATCCAGAAGGATAGAACAGAAGTTTATATTTTAGTCACTTGAGAATCATAATTTTAGAAGCATTTCTCTTTTTGTATTACTCTGGGAAGAGTAGTAACACTCATCACAGTTTTTTTAAAATGACCTTTGTACAGCTCTGCATCCTGGTGCACAAATACATCTGTCTACTTTGCATAGTTGCACTGACTTTAAGAGTGTAAACAATGGCAAACTACTGAAAAGTAGAAAAGTGTAATAGTTAAGTCTCAATTAACTGAATGTCCAGCTTTTTGTTCTTTCCAAGAAGTCCTGATGAAAAAAATCAAACCCTTCTGCAAGTCCTGCAAATGAACTGTTGTGGAGAGGCTGCTTGCTTTATGAAAAAAACATTCTTTCCAGTTGTTCTATGATTTTTCATACCATCAGAGTCTACTGTGCCAGGAAGTGGCATGTGAAAAGCAGAACAGATTAGTATGATCACAAAATGTGTTCTTTTGATTACTAACTTTTTCCACTTATTTTCTAAAATTACCACGCAGGTGATTATTGCTTTCACTGAAATCAGTGTAATTCATAAAAATCAGCATTTGAATTGTCGGTTGTTTTCTTCTGAATAGATTTAGTTGCTGTATTGCATTGATACTTAAATACTAACACAACACATTGATGTTTGCTTAACCCAACATTTTCTCTGCATGAAGCTCAGTGTTATGTGAGTGTGGTCAAACTCAATCTCATTAAGGTTTGGCAGCCCATGAGTTTTTGTTCCCTCTGGGTCAGCTGGAAAATATAAGAATCGTGCTGATGCTGGAAAACTACCATTATAGTAATAACAGATTTTGGAAGATAATAAAGACCTTTCAGTGTTACACCACTCTACCTGTGTTTCTTTCATCTAATTATGAATCCCTGCGAGTATTAGAAATCCGTGCCATGACAGTCACACAGCTCAGCTGTTGAAAGGCTCTTGCTGCCTCAGTCCCAGCTGAATGAAGCGCCCTTTGTTTGGATTGCAGATGTACCCACACACTGAAGGCATTTCACAGGAGCCCCTTTGACACTGACTGTATCTTTCAGTCGCTTCCTCTTCTTTTGACAGCGATGTTGGCTGATGTTTTTCAAGCTGGCCTAACTTCCCCCTGGCAGCAGTAAAAGTCAGTTGCTGTGAAGAAAGTAGCTCTGATGTTCTTGGGGAGAGAAAATTAAGCTGACTCAGGAGAATATAGAATTGTTCGGTAGCTTGAGTCAGAGAACCTCATGTTGTTCACTGAAGTTCAAGCGGGTGGTCGCTGAGAAGCGGCAGAAACGAGGAAATTCTGAAAGGAAATTGACTTCTACTGACAAATCAGTAAAGTCCTCGAAGGATGGCTTCAACTTGATTGTGGTTTTCCTCCCTTTTGTGGCCAGTGTATCTCCATGTACTTTTGTTTTGTGGGGTTGTTTTGGGGTTTGGGAGTGGTTTTGTTTGTTTGTTTCTTAAGGAACAAAAATAAAAACTGTTCTTGAAGTATCATTTTGTCTGGACAAAAGATTCCAGACCTGTTCCTCTTGGATATTTTTACTATTCTACAGCTCTTCTGCTATGCATTTAGCTTTGAAATAGCAAGAGGCTTTCTCTCCATAAGGTCTTACTCATTATTTTTGCAGCAATGATTTTCCAAGTATCCATGTTTTCAATAGGAAATTATACTCAATTTCTATTACTGGTTATTCCAATTCATATCTCAGATCTTCTTTTACTTTGAAAACTTCTGTGTCTCCTCCTGACTGTTGGCATATTTTTCTATCTAAGGAAATGTTTTCTTCTCTATCTGTTTATTTCTCAGTATAGTCTGAGAATTTCTGCTTGCCAGTTTAAGTACTTCCAAGGTCATTGCCTCTAGATAAAAAAGTGGATCATTCAAAAGGAAGAACTTCTGAAGCTATTACTACCTGTTAGGAAAATAATTACATAGAATCTAATTACAGTAGGACTAGTGGTTGCTCTCAGTGATTTATACTTGAGATCTTCCTAATTTCTCCGAAGTTAATTCCTAAAATTATGACAGTATACTAGTTTTTAAGACAAAGTTTGTTACTTTCTTAAATGCACTCTATAAAGATCTTATTTACATCTTTTATTCCTAAATAGACATTTCACAGCTTCAAATACTGAACATTGGGTGTCTGTATTGCATAACTGAATGAAAACACTTTTGCTTTCTTTGCTTGTGTTATGATATTGCTCAGTCACTAGCACATCTTGTACAATAACAAAGGAAAATACCATCCTTGAGAATCTAAAAATACAGACTGCAAACAGAACAGTGGAAGGCAATTGAGCACTTAAGTCAGTACTGTGAGCAAAGATGAAAATGTCTTGTCAGTTCTGTTGTATTTCTTCATCTATTTCCAACAAGTGACGCATAAGTAATTCAGCCACTGCATTCATTAGTCTTCTGAGGACATTTCCAAATAGGAAGAGTTCTGGTGCAGGGGAGGAGTGTCGCAGAAGAGTTTTTGTGAGAGGAACACAGAGGTGGTGTGAGACACGGGGCAGTGTAAGAGTTGTGTGGCAGCTTATGGGTGAAGGAAGAGATGTGTGGTTGCTCCTTGCAGCATTTCCTGCCCAGTCGTTCCTTGTCTGTCTTTCTGAGATGATTGAGATGCTAGCTCTTGCTGGATATGGACACCAAGAAGTATGCAGAAACATATGTTCAGGAATTGGTGGCTAATAGCACATTTAAATGTGTAATTGCCACACTGGTAGAATTAAACCCTCCAGGATCACTGTGTAAATCAGTGCACGTATTCAATTGGAAAGTGTGTCTGTTGAAACATAAATTTGCTAGAAGTAAGCATCACAGAGTTTTTCAGTAGCTTCAGTACTTTATTAAGTAAAACATGTCTTTCTAATTGTCAGTCTTGCGAGTACAACTTGGCAAGATGAAATGTAAGATTCAGGGACAAGGGAAGAAAATTGTGTAATACTTCTCTCTCATTCCCTCCCCCTACCCCACATTTTGCAGAGCAAAACTGCTTTTATATTTGCCTAGATGTGTAAACTTACTGGGCTGTACTAGCAAAATTAGTGATGAAAGGAGTGATCTTGTTTAATGTTTTGGCTTAGTGCACCAACATGGAAGAATAATTTGCTTTGTTTGGAAGGTGCTGTTTTAGGGGAGGGTCATTTACGTGATTGGTTCTTAAGTTCAAGTTGAATATTTGTGTTTCAGCATTGTGATTGCTCTCTCTGACAAGCCCCCTAATCCTTTTCCTGCAAACTCTACAGCATTAAAAGAACTGAAATACAAGAAATTTTACAGTAAACAAATGAGAAGTTTTAATGAACATGTTAAGACCAGGCCCTTGAAGTCTGGAAAATCCAAGGGACAGAGGCAGAGATGGCAGAGAACAGCAGTTTGTTTGGGTTGGTTTTGGTTTTGCTTTTTTTTTTTTGGTGTTGCACACTGAGGATTAAGATACACTGTACTGTGCTTTGAAAGAGCAAACTGCTCATAGCTGGCATTTGAAATGTGAGAAATGCCCTGGTTAACATGTCAGCAGGTTGAGCTTCACAGGGATAATATTGCATTGGCAGCACTGTGCAGTAAGTTATCCACATACATGTGTTCAGTCTGTCTTTCAGCAAACTGTGAAGCAATATCTTAAAGCAAAAGTGATTCAGTAGAGATGTAAAACAATTTTATAACATTTATTTGCAGTAGTCTGGAGTAGAGCTTTACCTCAGATGATCAAGGCTGTAAACTCCCTCACTGTTGCATGGTAGGACTGTGATAGGTTTGAGCGAGCTCATGAAGGGTCAGGGAGAAACAGTGACATTTTCCCCAAATCATGTGCTAGGCAGTAAAGAACAGCCTAGAGGAGCATTATGTCCTCAGATACAAGGCTGTTTGGAGAAGCTCCTTTATGAAATTTAAATTATTCTTGGCAGCATGGCTTCTTGGAGAAATTTAAGGGCAAAATATCTCTCTACTAATTTAAAAATGTTATTTTGTTTAATGTATCTAAAGCTGTAGATCTCCCAATTCCCACATTAAAAATGCATATGTGGGTTTTGGTAGTACATTTATGCTGATTATTGCTTAAAAACTGTCTTTCAATACAACAATTTTGCAACTTCTTAAAGAGTTTTTGTTGTGGAAGGAAAAAACGAGCTTGGTGGTTCTTTCTTAAGTAAGTCCATCAGAGATTCAGATTTCTTATCAAAAGTCAACTTTGGCTTTTCCTGTGTCAGAGAATCTGCAATTCTTCGTGTGTTTGAAAAGTTTAATTATTTTAGTATCTGTATATGACAGTGTTTTAATGTGTTAGACTTAGGCTTCCTTGTTTCTTTGGGTGGAAGGCGACTTATGGAATGGGGGGCGGATATCGCTATGTTGATTTTTGTTCTTTCGAGTGGACCATATTACTTGTAGACATAATTTCAAATTTCCTTAGACATTTCTCTGGCTAATGCTGATTTTCTTTCTTACTTTCACATATTCTTTTCTTTTAGTTTTAGCAAGTGTGATTAACTTATCATTGTGAAAACCTTTTGTACAGTATCTTTTTGTATTTATTTCTTCTCTCTTCTGGTATACTTTTTAGGCTGTGTGTTAAAAGTACCAGAAATGTCAGTAAAATCTGAACACATAAAAACTGCTTGGGCTATAAGCACATTTCACTTAGAGCTAGAGCTTAGGTAACTGCACGTTTCCACTGCTTTTTTGCAGTGGAAGTTGGCATTTCTCTTCCTCTGATGGCCACGTTGCTTTTCCTATCTTGGGCTTCATTACCTGGATGGATCTGACCTGACCCCAAGTCTTGCAAATGCATTTTCCTCAAGAAAATCAGGATGGTAATTAATGACTTAATAACTCACTCAAATTCTTTCAAATGCTTTAAAGACATTTGTATCCTAAAGTCAGAGGCAGAAATCAGACCATTAAAGTCTTTATTCCTTGGTTGTTGACTAGATGTGAAGTCAGGTGGAGCTTGGAGTATGATTTTGGCTCTTGTTTTTGTCTCATCTGCTAAAAACAAGATGTGGCCAACAATTACCTGGAATATAATCAAGAATTACAGATACTTTTGAAATATATTGGTTACATTCTCACCAATCATTACTTCATTAAATTTGTGATGTCATTCATCACTTACTGTCTTTTGGGAAGGATTGCCAAAAATCCTAAGGCATTTCTAGTGACTTTTAGAATACTCAGATTCTTTCTTTGCCGGAGTTCTGTGCAAGACTTGATATAGTACAGTACACTATGGCACATGATGTGGTGTAATGCACCACTGGGTCCTTAGGATGTTTGACAAAAACAGATACTTGAGGTATCTCTTAAACTTCTTTTAGATTGTGGGGGTTTTCTTCAAATGGACTTGGACTTTCTTCCCTATTTATTACCCTTATTTTTCAAAAACTTTTGCACTTAGGAAAATAGAATGACATCCTATTCTGAAATTTAGATAAGGAAAGATGGAAATCCCTGAAATTGTAGCCAGCAGTTAGACCTCAGTCTCTGTCCAGTGCTTGGAAGACCTAGGATCAAACTGTAAGTTTGGATCCTCCATCAGCTTCCGTGTTCTGCTCTTATGACTAAACGGAATGGATTGATTAGAAACTCAAGAGAATTGACTTCAGATATTTGGTTTGCTAGGTATATACAACCATGATTTTGTACACGCTGCTGTGTTTCTTGATCAGGTGGACTGGGAGAGACTTCTTTGCTGGTGCAGGTCTTGGATCAAAATACCCTGTCTCTCAGTTGAATATCCTGACTTGACCTATTTGGCATCTTGTATCTTGCTGGCCTTCCATCTTTTTCTGTTCTTTGCAGAGAAAAAACTGCAGTTGGTTCTGACATGCGAGTATTATGTCATTAAAATCCAGTTAATCAGCTCTGGTCATGTAGCATTAATGTTACTGTGTGATTCTTTCCAAAGGTATTTCCAGACTATTTTTCTCAAAAATGTAAGATTTTGTCTAAGCTGTCCCTGTAAAATCTTAGAATCTTGTTTCAAAATAAAGATGGATAAATTTCCAGTCAGGGTATAAACATCCTACAAGGTTATATATGTGTGTGTATCAGTAAGAAATTAAATTATTAACCTTAATCATTAAATTTTCTTGTTTGTTAGAGTTCAGTGGAAGTTAAAATGTAGTTCAGCTGCTTCCTTCAGGGCAAAGAAGTTCCCAAACCCTTCTTTCCTTTTATTATTAAGAAAAAACATTAAAATCCAAACCCAGGCTTGTGTCCTTTAGAGATGTTTGTGCGGCTTTATTTCCTGGGGACAGGACGTCTGTTCCTTGAGTGTGCTTACAGAAGTACAGAGGTGTGGCTATTAATCTCTCTCATGAAGGGAGGACCAGAGGTCCTGGGGGGTGCTAGGTGACCTGCTGGAGTAGTGAAGATTTGTTCCCAGAGTAAGTCTCAGTAGAAGAATCGTCCTCGTTCTGTATACCTGTCCATCAGACATGGCAACCACAAGGAAACTGGAGGCATGGGGAATAAATGCAGCCTCTTTCTAGATCTTAATGGAGAATTTCAAGTATAGTGGGAAACTATGAGATTTTTGTTGCTGTATGAAGGCAAGGAGTTTGTCTTTCTTACACAGCAGCTTTTTATGTGGCTTTGGAAGTGCAAAAGATGATAGAGGATGACCTAGTGTAAAAGTAGGAGTGTATTTTGATGTGGAAGAGTATTATTGTTACAGTCTTAAAAGTACTTCCTCAAAGAGTTGACTTCGGCTGGAGAAAAGATTCCTTTTCATTTTTTGCATGAAAAATGCAAAGAAATGCCTAGAATAAGTAACTTCCAATAGTTCTGTCTCTGTTCTTGAAAATATTTCAGTCATTCTGTAAATATATTTTAAATTTCTGTTATTTTTATTTTTTGTTACAGGAGCTAGAGTTAATGCCAAAGACAGCAAATGGTTGACTCCTTTACATAGAGCTGTAGCATCTTGTAGTGAGGTATGTTGCTCTTTTTGACTATATTGTGTTAAAATAAGACATCTCAAATTACCTTCTGTCCATTGTTCATTTTTTAAAAAGTGAAACTACTCCAAACGTTTGGAATTATAGAACATTTTTGCAACGGTTTGTTTGGCCTCTTGAGGGTATGCATATAGGTATATCTCTTGCTTGAGCAGTAAGAAAGGAGGAAAACTATAAACTTTGGGTTCTCAGCTGTGCTCTCTGTGACTTCCTTAGCAGAGGACTCTGTGTGCAGTGTCCTTAAATCCAGTTTACTTCTCCTAAGGTAACCAGAATGGTTCAGCATGAGGGAAGTACAGATGAATTAAGATTTGGAACAACTTCTACAGCATGGTCTTTGCATTTCTTAATTTTTTTTTACATGCTTGTCTGTTCAGGCATTGAAGAAATAAATGGTTCTATAAAGGCTTGCCAGTGTCTTTTTTAAAAAGTGATTAATTAATAGTATTGAATATCACTTTAAAAATTTTAACTGGAATGTAGACTGTTTCCTGAAGTCTACCAGTTATGCAGTTGTGAGAATATAATAATGCAAGAAATCACTTTGTTATTGTTTCTGTGCGGTGCTTGTCCTAATAAAAAATTTAAATGCCTGTAGAAGATCAAAACAAACAGAGAAACGCTGAGCTTGTTATGTGGAAGAGTTTATGCAAAACTATCTCCTTTGAGATCCTGAATCAAATTGATGCTGATTTCAGTATGTCTCAAATAAAGGTTTTTTATTAGTAAATTTTTGTTTGGGAAGATAGAATTGAATATTTTAGTTTTGACAAGCATTGAACTTCAAGCGTCTGATCCTTGAGCTATCTAAACAAGCCTTGTTTCAGTTCTTGCTTTTGAATTCCCTGGATAAATTGCAGTATTTTGTCACTAGCATTAATAGCAAAGTTATGTAGAGATCATGTTATTCAAAAAAACAGCATTTGAAAATGAATCTTCAAGGGCGCCTTATTCCCAAATGCTATTTGTTCTTGAGATATTTTTAGGCTGTTCCTTTAGGAGCTGACCGAAGCACCAAATGCTGCATTCTTCAGAGCTGAGGAACAATAAAAGCTCTCCACATCAGTAATGCTTGCAGAGGCAGAGGAGTGCTGCAAACAAACTGGGTTTAAATTATAACTTCAAGAAATGCAACCCATGGTCATAGTTATTTTTAAATATGGAAGATTTTAAACAAAATATTAATCAAAGGCAAACAAGACAAGTAAACCAGTCAGACACTTGATAGACTCTTGTCAGAATTCTCTATTTATAAACACAGTGAGTCATGGGAGCCCATGTACATGGTTGATATGTGTAGGCACTGTTTTATGGCTGACAGACCTGTATGGGTTTGGGGCACTGGATGAAAAACTTGATAATGATTTCAGTAAAACTTCTGGACTCTAGAAGTAAGCAGAGCTGCAATTAAACAAGGACGTTGAAACATAAAAAATAGCTGGAGTTATGGATTTAGCTGTCAGCTGCACAAGTTCAGGCAGCTTCATGTCAAGACAGTCACATTTTTATTTGTGTGTGCCTGCTGTATGTTGCAAATTTAAAAAAAACCCTAAGTAGATTCAGTCATGAAATTCATTAATGCATATGCACATAAAAATGAGATTCATTATTTTTATACTAATAATATGGTGCTTCCTTCTGCAAAAGCGGTAATAGCTGTTCTAAAATTTCCTTGTTCTGATATGGTATTTCCTACTATTTGGGTTAAAAAGACAAGAGTTAAAATATAATTAGTTTTTTCAAGTACTAAATCTGCTTCAGTTTCTTAGAGAGAAGAAGACGTATTCAATTTTCTCATTCAATGACACGTCTGTGATGCAGTATTTTCACTTTTGTATTTGTTCCTATCTAATTTTTTACTGACAGTACAAGAAATTTCAATATTTTATATGTGATTTATTCTAATATAAAGAGGATCAATAGTGACTTAGCATTCTGCCCACAGCTGAGAATAGTACCTTGCTATTGTACCACAGTGTAATTCAAAATCTCTAGTAACAACTTGTGGTAACATGTTTTAAGTTCAAAGTGGTAATCAATTATTTGTGTGCTCAGTGACTGAGTTGGCAGTCACCAAAAGCAATTAGTGAATCGTGGGAAGGTCACACAGCTGATGCAAAATGCAATATTCATCATCGTGTTGATACTGCCAACACGTTTATTTTTTTATGCATTCCAGTTGCGTGCACATATTTTAATGGGATTTGTTTATCTTGCTGTAAGAATTACAGTCTTATTTGTCAAGCTTTCACAGCTTGTACTTGTAACAAAAGGAAATGAATAATCATTTTGAGAGATGGAATTCAGTGCAATATTTTAAAACGGTTTTCAGGAGTTTTGCAACAGTGTATGTTGAAACTTTTTGTGACCGTGCACTGTTTTATCTGTGGTTCTCTAAATGCACATTTAATAATCTGGGTTTTGCCATTTGTAGACTTGGACAGTTGAAAAATTTTGCTTGGCAGATAGATGAAAATTCATTATAAGTTCATAATACTTCACTAATCCTTGGCTAAGGAATCCACTAATGGAAGAAATCCTAGGGTGGTTTATTAAACTTTGGAAATCAGTTGTGATGACAAAACAATTTTCCATGTGTCTTAAGGAACTAGATTAAAGACCTTGAAATGCTTGATTTGGTTAAATCATTCATGTCCTTGAGAACGTCCCCAGATTTGGATTTATGATGAAGCGCAAATCCCAAAGTGTCCCGAAGATTATGTTTGCAAATGAACAAATTGTGAAGAGTTGTTTTCCATTTCATTTAAATCCAAGGCTGTCACTTGTGATCTTTACTAAGTTTTTTTGGTTTTTTTGTAAATGCTTTCAGGATGCTGTTCAGGTGTTGTTAAAGCATTCAGCAGATGTCAATGCTCGTGATAAAAACTGGCAGACACCCCTCCATATAGCAGCTGCAAACAAAGCTGTGAAGTGTGCTGAAGCTTTGGTGCCTCTCCTAAGCAATGTAAATGTGTCTGATCGAGCAGGCAGAACTGCATTGCATCATGCAGCCTTCAGTGGACACGTTGAGGTAAAAGTTAATTTTCTTAACTTGTTTTCCACTCATCATTCTGTCCCTCACATCTCTGATGTTTCATTTTTGAGTTTAAAACCATTTCTCCCCCATTCCCTTAGGAAACTCCAATGCCTATTTTGTATTTGAATTTTTTTTCTTTTGTATGCATCTCTGTGCAGAAAGATTGTGGAAAATAAATGTTACATCATTTAACTGGAAAATTATTACAGTATTCACTTTTCTTATGACAGAAGCCAATTTATTAAGTGGAATTAAATTAGTAACAGGTAAATTTAGAATGGAAAAACCAGGGTATTTTTCTGTTCAGTAAATAGTGAACATACAGAATATGTTGTCACTGAAATTTGGAGGAAATAATGTGTATTAAATTCTGACGCAGTAGTCCCTTAGTAATAACCTGAAGATTTGAAAGATTTCATGGCTTTGCCATATTTAGCTGAGAAGTGTTTTTGTTGACATCAAGTTTTGTGTTCCTTACCGTCACTTCATTGTGACAGCCACTTTCTTCAAACTTACGGAATATTCAAAACCCAACACATTTAAATCCTCTGAAAATGCATAAATTTTTGTTTTCTTCCATGGTTTTCTCTGTTGAAGTAAAGTTTTTCATTATGAATAGAAGATTTCTCTTCTTTCTCGTTATCTCAGATGGTCAGCTTACTGTTGTCTAGAGGGGCCAATATTAATGCATTTGACAAGAAAGACAGACGAGCTATACATTGGGCAGCATATATGGGTATGTACATATTTCAGTTGATTAATACTGTAGTAATAAAATAAAATCATCTCCTGTTTAGTGGTTTTACATATTTCTAGGAAAAATAGTTGCATTGTAAGCATTGAGGTTATCTGTGTCTGCCAAAAAACCAGTAATAGTATAGTTCAGATTGTCTTGTGAATGTGTCTTTTGTGGTGAGGAAAATCAATTTGTTGGAAAAAGAAAAGTAAGGTAAGTAGTTCTGTTCTTCAAAAAGGAGGAACTATGTTCTTCAATCAGCAATTCTAGTCACAGGTGAAAAATTTTGCAGTAATGCTAAATAAAAAGTAAGTAGTTAATACAAGGGGCACCTGATGCAGAGGATCATTACAGCATCCTTGGGGATTGTATTTTCAAAGAATATTTCATCTCTGAAACTACAAGTTCTTGCCTTGCCATTCTTATTCTAGGAGAAGATAATTATTGTTCTCATGGTCTTGATCAATGCCCCGGCAATACTGTCAGAGTAATGTTCTTCCTTGCCTTTTATCAGACTTGAAAAGAATTGAATGTGCCATTGAATTATGAAGTGATCATCACAGCATTAATGTTCTTAATTTAATATTTGAAGCTGGATGAGATTGCACTTCAGGTACTGATATCAGTACTTGAAACCCCAGAAGTTAAAGAACAATCTTCATTATTGATCTAATGTTCTTTGCGATATTTTGCATTAGTGTTTTTAATGTACTTACATCTGCAAAGCAATGTCTGTGACAGTCTGTTCAGCCACCTCACTAAAGGTGGTCATTTGCAAAATTTTGTAGAATGAAATTGATGCATGAAATGTCAGAGAACTGACAAGTGTCAATGAGAGACCAGAGACACCTTCTGGCTTGTGCTTGCTTCGATGAGAGAAAAGTCTTCAGTTTTTCAAATAAGTTATATTTATTCCAATTTTAATCAGTGCTAGTTTGTAGGCTATTTACAGGAAACTGTCTTAATGAACAGTGTTTCGGCAGGAAAAATGTAATTTAACTGTTGTCAATCTACCTAAATATCCTTATAGACAATAGAGAAGAAAAAGCTTTTGAAAGTCTTCAATGAAAGTAAAAAAAGTTATGACATTCGCTCTCACAGTTTAGAGCCGTTGTACATTGCTCCAGTTGTTTGGAGAACACCTTAAAAGCTTTTCCACCATGTAAAACTGACCATAAAATAAAAAAATTATGCTTTTCGTCACTCTACTATAAATAACTTTCTAGGGTTATATCCATTGTTTCGCTTCCTTCCTGCTTTTCACCGGGCTCCATTGCTGTCCAGCTGCAAAGCTGCGACTGAAATGGACTTACATTCCTGTGTGCTGCTCTTGCCCTCACTGGTGCACCGGGATGTCTCTGCAGCACTTCTCACGTCAAGTACCTTGCTCTTCTCTCTGAGAGTCTTCCACTGATCGCTGCTTGCCTTTTCAATGCAGGTCAGGGGGTTTTTTCCTTGTTTTTTATCTTCTCTTTAAAGTTTTTTCTGCCACTGTCCTGTTCACTGTCTCTATTGCTATCACTGCTTTCAATATCTTCTGTACTTCTGTCTCTCATGTAGGGCTTGTTTTCATTCTGATCCCCATTGTATTTGGGTCAGAAGATGAATATCATGTTTGCATTTCTCTTTCCCTTCTTTCCTACTATACTGAGGTAATTAAGAAGTGAAATATTATTGCAGCACTTCACATTGCACTGGTAAAGTCTTATGATTTTGTTTGGTATAGCTAGGTGAAATGGTGTTTCGTATGCTGTTGGGTATGCAGCATAAAATAAGTATCACAGTGTCGGAATGTTTTTAAAAAAGCTTTGTCTGTATTCCTTTGGGTAGGTACTTCCTATTCAAACTTTTGCAAATTCTCTTAACTGTATAAGAAGCAAAGACCCACACTCTTTGCGAAGCACGTAAACTGAAAGCTGGATTTGATACTTTCTACTTAGATGTCTGACTGGATAAGTATAAACATAAGTATTCAGTGTACCCCTCACCACTTCTTTAACTTCTTTAACCACTTCTTTAAGGAAAGGGTGTCACTTGAAAGGTAAAATAAGAGTCCCCCATGTGTCTGTGTGGGTCAGTTACAAAGGTAAAGCACGCCTGTTAAACTCATGTGTTTCTTTATTCTGCAGACTTTGTCATGACTATCCATGTGATTTCAGTGATGACTTGGCAGATAAATTAACTACAGAGCAAGAATGACAGATACTTGGTTACCCTATTTTCATGGCTTCTTAGCAGGCAGTGTCACAAGGGCCTACAAGCAGAGGAGGAGCATGTGGGCATGGAAGGGGAAAGCTCATTGCCCTTTGCAGCAGTGGTGGGTGTTGGTGTTGGGGTTCCTGGCCCCAAGCTGGCAGTGAGAGGTACTGCCCACCACTTGAGTGCTCTTCTCTTTTCCACCTGGAACTTCCCCATGTCACGCCTTCCTCATGATCCCAACTTGACTCTTACTCTCCTTCCATTGTCTTAGGAGAGCAGTTGATGCAGCTCCTCAAAGACCATCTGAGTCAGTCTTGAAAATAGAGCTTTACTAAATCCTGTATGATGTGGCTTAACATTTTAAATGCTTTGAGGTTAAAGGATGTTGGATTGGGGGGGATATGTTTTTATGTAAAAGAATATTTTCTTCTTTTCATATTTGCATCTCTTTTTCTAAGTTTCTGCCCAAGATTTAAAAATCTTAATGGGCGTGTTTGGAATCAGGGTGATGGTGGAAGATTGACAGTCACATTGTCTCTCAAGTTGTTAATGTAAATTTGCAGTAAATATTTCACAATTACAAAGTTACTTTGCCTCTTTAGTTCTCAGGTCTTCAAAAAACCCCCTTCTGTGTAAGCAGAAGACAAGACTGTTTTGAGTATACAAATTTATTTTTGCAGTGTTAATGCTGTTATTGGATGTGGTGTGTGGAGATGATTATTTTATGTTGCTTTTATAGTTCATGATAGGATTAGAAAACAAGAACAATTCTTTGTTTTTCACATTAAGGTCCGAAGGAATAATGTCTTGATCATGTTATAACAATTGTAGAATTGTTAAGTTTGCAAACCTGTGCTGGTTAATAAAAAATGATGCTTCATATTATTTGTCTTTATTATTTTAGGTCATATTGAAGTTGTGAAATTACTCGTGACCCATACAGCTGAAGTGACATGCAAAGACAAGAAATCATATACACCCTTACATGCTGCAGCATCTAGTGGAATGATTAGTGTAGTCAAATATCTTCTGGATCTTGGAGTCGATGTAAGAAAAAATGAAACTAAATGGGAAATAATTTTTTTAATTGTTTGAAATGCTCTTGTTAGTATTGTAGCACACTGTTTATTTACAGATCGGTTATGATATAGTGAAAGTATGTGAATGAAGATCTCTGAAAATACTACTTTTTCTTTTATACACCCTCATTTTTCCATTAAGAGAAAACCTCCTTAAGAGCCTTGCAGATTTTGCACAATAATTTGAAAATAAATGTGTATTTAGTAGCGCTTTTTGTTTATTTGGTATTTCTTGCTCTTAATTCATTGGACTGGAAGTCAGGAAATAGGAATTCTGATCCTAGCTTTGCCACACAATCATTTTTGAAGTGCAGGAAATCCAGTGCTTTTGCTTCAGTTGGTAAAATATAGGTGGTACTGACTTTCCTACATAACATAAATTTTAGAAAATACTAAAAATTGTGAGAAACTTCAATACTACAATTATATTAGTATTGAAATGCAAAGTAAATTAAAAGGTTCTATAGTACCTGCCTGTAGAATGTGTGTTAACAGTAAACTGTGAAACTGTGTAAGAAATCTACATTGTGAGTCACAGTCTTAGCCTTGCAAGGCTGGAGATTGCAACTCAAGCTCTATATTGAGAAGTAGATCAGAATTCAGTGTCACGTTGGGTGCAACAAGAAATTCTTCTATACTCACGCACACACAAAAAGTCTCTTTGACCTCTGTTTTTAAGGAAAACTTGCAGTGCTGTTTTATAGAGGTCTGTGCTATGCTTTGTGTGTAGCATCTGTGCAAATTGCCACAGTTGATATTTTTGGCATGTGTGTGTTCTCTTAAGTTGCATACAGGAAACTGTTGTGGAGACAATTGGAGGAGGTTGGCTTGCTTGTAAAGCAATCATACTCTTCCCCAGGACACAGATCTCTATCAAAATGCTACATCCAAAACTTGCTTTGAATTTCTGGTTTTGAAGAGTTCCAGAATGTAATCTCATGACATGTGATTTTTTTCTTTGTTAGAATTCAATGCTACATTAAGTACAGCTTTTAGCCTACTAATCTTGGGGTTTTTTTCTCTTATAGATGAACGAGCCAAATGCCTATGGAAATACTCCTCTCCATGTAGCTTGTTACAATGGGCAAGACGTTGTAGTGAATGAACTCATAGACTGTGGTGCTAATGTAAATCAAGTGAATGAGAAGGGGTTTACACCTTTGCACTTTGCTGCTGCATCAACACATGGAGCATTGTGTTTAGAGCTCTTGGTCTGCAATGGAGCAGATGTAAATATAAAGGTAGGTGTATCCAAAGCCATCCATTCACACTTAAAGGTGCTGTACATCTTTAGCAGAGGTAGTTTTTTCAAAAATACTTGTTTGATAACATGGAGAGGTTCCCACTGATAGATGGAGTATTTGTATGAAAAGTACTGCAGTGAAAATGAGCCAGTATGTCGCTTCAAGAAACTTGATCTGAATCTGGAAACCTCAATGGGGATGTATTATATAGCCCAAAAGGATGAAGAATGACAATATTGTCTGGTCACTCTCAAATACATTTAAATGTCAGAATTCTGCATGAATTGTTTTCCCTAGTCTAGCCATATAAGTAAGAGCAAATAACTAAAAAAAAATGCAAAAGTACATGGGTTTTTTATAAATAAATAACATGAATGAAATCAAGGATGTTTCAGGGAAATGTGTATGAACTGGCTAATTGCTGGAGCAGCTGAAGAGATGATAACATTAGATCTTAGAATCTAATTAGGGAGATTTGGGAAGGGTCTATTAAAATACAAATATAGGTAGATCAGGCCAATGGAAAGTCTTATACAGCTGGTGTTTTAATTACTCCAGCAAAATTGTGTGAGCAGAGTCAGTATATATTATACGTCTCTACTTGGTCACAAGTCTTTGAGTGCAGAATATTCCTTAGAATCCAGCCTTATTGTAGGTAGAATTTAAAACAAGAGAGTTTTAAAGGAAGTTTTCAAAGGAAACTGTAACCTATATCTTCTGTTGTCTTCTCCAGTGTGTAGGGTAAGGTCTTGAGATGTGTAAGAGAGATGTAAGACCTTCTGTTTTGTATTATGTTGATTTTTACTCTAGTAATGAAAACCTAACTGTGTTCAGAAATATTTAGTGGCAGTATCTGGTGTCTTGGCAGGTTTTAGGCTGAGGGAAGTGGGAAATGGGTGTATGGAATGAAGAGTCCAAGTGTTCCTTACGGCAAAATGTTGGGGTAGCTGAACTGTCACCCACATGTAGTATGAAAAGAATTATCTGTTGTTTAATTTCTTGAAAAAAAAAAAGGGAAAAAATGTGCTTGATAGGTTTATGCTTGAATTTCAGCACAATCTGTGCAGGAGGTAAATGTTATAATAGCTGACATTTCTGTTAAAAATCCTGGTGTTTGTGGTTCACTTCATGTAAGCAGTGATTTTTACAGTGATTCATGCTGATTTTCAGCTAACTAATTCCAAAATACAATTTTGTATCTATTGTTAGTACAAAACTCACAGCCAACTGAAAATTTGGGAGTAGTTTAAAAATAAGCTCTTCGATGTGGAAAAATCCTAAATGTATTTTCCTGCTCACTGTAACATATATTTAGACGTGCAGCTCATTTAATGAAAATGTACATAACTCAGTTGTGGAAAAGTTCATCACCAAAGTGCCCTGCAGAAGTAAGGAGCTGTGTTACAGGGTTTATTGCCAACTTGTCCTAAAATATCCAGGTCACAGTCCATTTATTTTTGCAGCCAGCTTTCTGCTCTGCATTATGTCCCAGGCTGCATATGACTGAGTGTTCAGTGTTGCAGGGCTGGCTGACTTTTGTCCTACATTCTTGAAACATCATTTTTCAGTAAAGTGTGATCTGCCAGGGAAATAATGCCACAGTGTTAAATATACTAATGATTATATTCGTATGTTACTCACACAAATAAGAACAAAGGAGAGCTTATAGCACCTTCTAGTACCTGGAGGGGGCCTACAAGAGAGCTGGAGAGGGACTTTGTGCAAGGGCATGGAGTTACAGGACAAGGGGAAATGGCTTCAGACTTTGAGGGTAGGATTAGATTAGATATTAGGAAGAAATTCTTTACTGTGAGAGTGGTGAGGCACTGGAACAGGTTGCCCAGAGGAGCTGTGGATGCCCCATCCCTGGAAGTGTTCAGTGCCAGGCTGGATGAGGCTTAGAGCTACTTAGTGTAGTGGAAGGTGTCCCTGCCCATGCGAGCGGGGTTGGAACCAGATGATCCTTAAGGTCCCTTTGAACCCAAACTGTTCTGTGATGCTATGACAAATATTAACAAGCCAAGAATTACTGTTTTTCTAAATGCAGGGCTGCAAGGGTTCGTGACTTTGTGCATATTTCTGATGTAGAAGAAGTGGGCAGGGCTCCTTTTCAGAAACAGCATTTAGAAGCTTTAGCTATAGGTTGGTTGTAATTAAAATGTGTTGATTTCGTACATATTGAAACTCTTAAATGCAAAATTAAGCAAGTAGGGCTGCGTAGGCATTTTAAGCAATTATAGCTTGAAAACAGCATTTATCCCGTTTCCTCATCCAGGTGTTTCTGTTGTAATTCTGTTAGTAGCATTTCTGTGGTTTTATACCAGTATGACTGAATTTGGCCTGTAAATTTGCGCCTGAAGGCGAGAACAGCCTTACTTTGCATATGAAAACTTAGCACTTGCACTGTGGAAAAGTGCAAGAACTGAGGCAAAAGAAAACCATTTCCAAGTCAACATCTACTTCCCTGGAAAGGCCTATAAATATAAATCTTGGATTTACCTGGAAAGGCCTATAAAGATAAATCTTGGATTTAATCAGAAGAGTAATCCCTAAAAAAATATAGAATATGTTGTGTAACTAAGAATGAATTGCGGATTTAAAATGAGATGGAATTAGGGTGTTCTTACTAAATATTTATTGAAACCAAGCCTGTTCAGTTTCCAAATACTGAGGCTGAAGTTCAAAGTAATTCTTAAAACGGTTATACGATCTATTTTTCACCGTAATTATATTGCTTGTGTAAGCTGATTCAATCATTTCCTCTCATGTGCAACTGTTCCTGTGGTTTTAGAGGTAACAGAGTGGATATGGATGGTAATCTAGGTGCAGACTAGACAGTACTATTAAAGTACTTCCTGCTGTGGATGACTTAGTGGGGAGAGCAAAAGGGAAATACTCTTACTCTTGATGGCAGATAGAGGGGCAGTTCTTGTGCATATCTGTGAGTGCTGGCCTTATCTCGAGAAGGGATGGTGTAGCAGAAGATAATGGAACAGTAGAAATACGTTATATGCTTTTTATCACCTCTGGACATAATTTCCTACTTGTTTTCATAGCCTTGTCAGTGTCCACCATAGAACAGTGAATCTTGTTAAGTATTGCTCATTACTGCAGCACTCCCTCTGCACTATTCAGGATTTCCATGCATGGAAGAACACATTGAAATGAGTATGTAATGGGACAGTATTAATTCTTTCATGGACCCCATTGCTGCTTGAAAATTCAGTGACCTAAATAGAAAAAGTTTTTTATTTATGTTGGTGGTACTAGAACATAAGAATTGTTGCTAGGGGGAGATTTCATTTGGAGGAATGCTGTGACATGATAGACCCACATTTCCTCTCCCTCCGTGAAGCTCAGTAGTCTGAGTACAGTTAATATGTGAGTAATGACTCAATAAGACACCGTGTGCAGTGTATTATGTCTGTCTAATAGCAATTACTGTTCTTAGCAAATTTTCTATGATCTAAGTATTTTGTGGATATATTTTCTCTAGTGATAGAGGAGATTTGGGTGATTTTGCTATTACCACATTTAGCTGAGTTTCAGTGAAGACAACAAAAATTATCATTAGCCCATAGCTGTCCTGTCATGTGCTGTGGTGCTGTCTGATCTCGTTAAGTCACACAGCTGTAGTTAGCGTGGTATTTAGACAGAAGACCTTAAAGGCATAAAGAAAGGGAAATTGAAGCAAAAGTTTTGAAGATACCTCCCTGCTTATGCAGTCCATTATACTGGCATCTCAGGAAATAGTGGTTTGCTTAATAGAGACTTGATATTTCATTGCTTAAAGAAATGTTTGGCTACTGGTTCTGGTCCTATATATCCTTTTCTAGTGACAGTGTCTTAGAAGGGAATTCTGAATGCAATCTTATACTTAGCAGTTCAGCTTCAACATGGGAATTGTCTTAATTTAATTTTATAACTGTTCTATGTTTATATGTTGGTAGACAATTGCATGTCGTGTTGTTCCTGGGCTGGAAAGGAACCTGAGACTGTTAGACATGAGAGAGGCACTTTCATAAAATCCGTTGTCTTAGAAATCTATGTTAAATGCATTTTTAAGTAAATTTGAACAGAGTAAATCTAAAAATCTCTTATTGATTGTACTGTGTTTTTTCATTTATAAGTGGAAAATTATTTTGTAGCTTATTTTGCTGTTCTTTGCAAGATCTTACAGAAGTTTTCTTGTGAGGGTTCTTGCTTAACTACAGTGCTCTTCAGTTTCTAATACTGTCACCTTGAGTTATTCCTATGTCTTTGTGAGGTGCATTATTAGATCTGTGTTTTTTCAGCTCCATCTTCCTCTTCATCAGCCTTCCTTTGAGTACAGATTTATCCCATCTAAGCCAATGAGACTGCAGGCTACTTTTATCTGAGCCCTGAAACTCTTCTGTTGCTTCACTAAGCTTATTTTATATGATAATTTTTATTTAAATTAATAGATTCTATAGATTCTTTAATAGATTCTATAGATTCTAGGTTAAAGAAGGATAAAAGTGAGGGGAAAAGTCATCAGATGTCTAATAGTTGTTTTAAATTAACTGGACGCAGAGACTTTTAATGGTTGGATAAAGAGACGAGAACTAAACTGTAAGGAGAAAGATTTAAGAAAATTGGAACACAGAGGTTGCTTGGGGAAGTTGTCACTTGTGGTGTGTTTATTTGGCCTTTTCTTAAGGCCTCCAATGTCAGAATTAAAATTGATTGCCTAATTCCTCACAAAGATTTCAACTCCATTTTCTGTGTTTATTTGCATCTGCTACGGATATGTGGATGTTGTCTTTTGGATTATTTATGGTCAAAGAAATCTGCTAGTTGGAAGATCTGGAGATCACTTGACTTTCCTTATCAAGCGTTGTATTTCTTTCAATCTAGGTCTGAGAAGACAGTGTTTCACCTAATTGTGTTGTTATGCTGCTCTGGGTAGTGACAAAAAGAAAAATTCCATATCCATCCCTAAAAGGATCTCCAGCAGACTTTCAGTATCACATCCATAGAACCATGTCCATTTGGTGTCAAATGGAGAGTAAAAATGGGAAGACACTTTTGCATATGACAGCAATTTGTGATGTTTCAATACATATGTTCATATCATATGTTCCCCTACCATCTTTGTCTAATTTAACTTTGTATTGTGAACATTTCATACTCCTCAGAGCCATCATTGAAAATGTAGATGTGGTATGCATGTGCATTCAAGGATCCTTTGATTTTCTGTGCTGTGTTTGCAAATTTTTGAGTGCATGTGGAGGAACTTTTTTCTGCAGTAAAGGTTTCCCATTACCTGTGATAATTACGAGGGGAAAATCATTCTAAAGTAAAACAACAGAAAAAATGGGTTTGTAAGTGCATTGAGACTGAGCTGTTAAAAACTGAAGTTCCCTTATGCGTTACTGTTGGCCTGCTTCAAGGATGTCTTTACTGGGTGAATGATTTAATTACACATTTAAGATGTGCATTTCAAACGTGTAGTATCTAGCAGGGTTGAATAGTTCTACCCTAGGATTACTTGTGGTTTATGATAAATTGGTTACAAACATGACTTTACAGAAATTTCCAGGAATTACATGAGCTTTGTAATGTGTTGTCTTATAATATGATGTGTAAACCTCTCTAGTAAATACAGCTACTTTCTGTAGGAAACAAAACATTGTTTTACTTTAGCCTTGGAAAGGGGAGGAGTTGGACATTGGCTTGTTGCTGATATTGTGTTCTGTCATCATCCTCTTGAGAGTTATTATCTTAAGGACAGTGTGAGTGAGTGGGCATCCCTGACTTGTCACTCGCAGCTGGAAGAGTGACTAAGAGCAGCCCTTGGGAAAAGCTTGCCATGTCATGCTGACTTGTCATTGCCAGCATCTGTCTGGCAAAAGTGCATAGAAACGATTTAAAGGATGGAGTGTAGAGAGAAAAGAAGTGTCCTTTTTGTTGTTTTGGGTTTGTTAGGTTTTTTGTCAGTTCTGTTAGATTGCTGTTACTGGCCATAAGTAAACATGGGATTTTTTTTTCTTTTCCAGAGTAAAGATGGGAAAACACCTTTGCACATGACAGCGATCCATGGTAGATTTTCAAGATCCCAAACCATCATTCAAAATGGTAAAGAAGGGGAGGGAGTATTTTTGTCATAAGCTTTCCAGTTTGGTTATTTTCATCCTCTTGCATTGGTAACAACATACTGAATTTTTTCATGTCCAGTGTCCAATAGTAGTGGCGGAGTTTGGCATATCTGTTTATAAAGTTCGCTAAATTACACTGATGAACCATTTCTTTTTCAGAATGCAGGAATATATATAGATTTGTTTTCCATAACCCAGGTTGTAGAGAGCTCATCCCATAAGGTTACATAATAAAATGCTTTTCTCTGTCCCTGAAATCTGTATAGGTTTTAAATCCAAAGTAGTCAGTCATTGACAATTAATAATGTTGCTTGAATGATCATCAGTGCTATTTTTCTAACAAAGTATCTGTATGCCTACATATACCCTTACTTAGTAATTACTCTTCATTATAGGAGCTGAAATAGACTGTGAAGATAAGAATGGAAATACCCCTTTGCACATAGCAGCTAGATATGGCCATGAGCTACTAATCAACACTCTGATTACGAGTGGTGCTGACACTGCAAAGTAGGTAACTTTACTGACATGACTGCAAGCTGACATAATTTAGAAGTGTATTTATTATAGTAACAGAACTACTACGATTTTTAATATCATCTTCAACTTGCAATAGGAAATACTTTGTATATCATCCTGTATTGTACTTATAAGTAGCTAGTCAGTATATCACAATTTGTGCCAAAGCAAAGAGAAACAGAGTTTTCTGTAACGTATTTGAAGTAAAAGCTCTGAAAGGTTTAGTAGGCTGTTGCACTGATAATGCATGCTGATAGCTTGGAAGGAAGTGTTTAAGATGTGAAGTTAGCTCGGTATTCTAATTAGGTGGTTTGCTGAACCCACCATGCATGTGCTCTTTGGCACACAATCATGTTTGTTTTATTTTAATTGCAATGAAACTGTGATACCTGATTATGGTGTATCTTAGGCGGGGTATACATGGGATGTTTCCTCTCCATTTGGCAGCATTAAGTGGATTTTCAGACTGCTGCAGAAAGCTCCTCTCATCAGGTAGGATGCTCTTTTAAATTCTTACAAGGTGCTTTGTAGTTCATTTTTTATTTCACAGAATAGCTTTTAGTTAAGTCTTAATTTAGTGATACATAGAAATCCATATAGTTTACTAGTGCCTTGGGGCTGGTGCTTGTTTTTTAATGGATAGTCCGTAGTTAAAGTGAATGCAAACCTTTGCACATACAAGTTTAAAAAAAGTTCATCCAAATTGTAATAATGCATTTATAATTTCTTTGATATTGTGTTCATGCATTTCGAGTTGGCCATAGAGGTGGGATAACTGGTTCAGACCATAATGAAACTTCAAGGAGAAAGATTGATAGTCTTTTTTATTCCTTCATGGAGCATCCAATTTCCGTTCCATGATGTCTTTAGCTTAATACAGATCAGTCTATTCCTATCTATTCCTGTAGTGGGCACCTAATAGCTCTGAAGACTCTGTGGGCTGCTACATTAAGAAGCTGTTGCACTGGTAGTAGATTGTTAATCAAATGCGTGCAAACTGCACTTTTCTTTCAATGTTTGACTCCTCCCTGAAGACGTGGATGTTGGGAAGTCATTACTTTTCTTGTTGGCCAGAATCTTACGTGAATTCTGAGCTCTTTGAACTATGGCAATTCTGAGAAAGTAGATTTGTCCAAAGGAAGCTTCTGGACCGGAAGAAGAATAAGAATAAACTAAATGGTTCTGTATTAATCTGAAGACACTTAATGTTTTTTGAAAAAAGATGAGTGGGGAGGAGAGAGTTGGGGAAAAGGAAGAGTAAGAAGGTGCTTTCCCAGCTTTATACTGTTTGTTAGGGAAGCTTGGGAGAAGAACTAGAGGAATGTAACTAAAACTACCTAGTGGTAAGGCTTTTATTTACTTTGCTGTCATGGGCAAACTTGCAAGGATTCTCTTCAGGAAAGAACTGCCCAATAGTTGACAATATTTCAATTGGATGCGTTCAAAATTAGGGATGCTGGCACTTTCTCCTTTCTGCACGTGATGTTGTGCTGGCTGTGCCCTTACTGGAGATTCAGTATGGCAAAGGAAACCAGGTGGAGGACTTGCAAGTGGTTTCTGTGACTTTTACATGAGTTGAGAAAACTTGGATGCAAATCTAGCCTGGAGCAGATAAGGACTGAAGAGTATGTTCAGTCTTCAGGCTAGAAAGACTAGATACTTCTTTTAGGATGTGCTCTTGGTGTGGGGATTGGTATGTGCAGAGTATGTGTCCTTTTTGGGGTTGGGAGATGTCTCCTTTAGGTAAATTAAAGATCTCTGATTTTTAAATTCATTAATATTCATGTGCAAACCTTAACAAAATGTCACCAATCTGCCTTGTCCCAGTACTGAATGACATTCAAGTACTTAGTGATGGTAGACAAGGAACTCAGGGATGTGGAAAGGCATCAAAGGCTGTTCTTCAAACCAAACTAGTAAACTCTCTTGAATTGTTTGTTATAGAGCATTCCCTATTGAAATGGGATAAGAGCATAGTGATGCATAAAAAACCTATTTTAGGGGGCATGGAGTAGGAAAACAGTCTTGAAATAATAGTATTCTTGAATAACACATCTTGTGTTGTTCATTATTTATTGTTGTTGAACAGTTCTTAAAAGGAAAAAAAAAAAAGCCAGCATTCCCAGGTACCACAACTGGAGATTGAGTAAATAAGTTACATTACACAAGAGCAGGACTCTTGTGAGAGCCAAGAATGTAGCTTTGAAGCCTGATTTAAATAGTAATCTTTGTGTCAAAATATATGGTTAGATATGGAATTGCACAGTTAAAGTTTGTGATCTTGGATTTGAAGATCCGCAGCTGAGCCTTTCTGGAAACAGAAAACTACAATGTTCTGTAAAGAGCTCCTCTGTAATTAACTGCTCTTTGCAGCCATCACTCCAACTCAATAAAGTTCTTTCTTTGGGACTAAAGCATTAAACTCAAGGGTAAAATTTAAGTAGCTCCTATATTTAGTAATACTGACATTTCCAAAAATTAATAATCTCTGCACAACAATGATAAATTTTAGCCTATTTTTAAATTTTCATATAACCTGCATATATCTTATATTCAATAATAAATTGCACTGAAATATTAGCAGGTAAGTAGAATGCGACAGAACACAGCCTCAGTGCAGCTACTTGTCTGTTACTTTATCCGTTTCAGTTTTATTTAAATGCCTGTTTTTCAAAACATTGTAAATAGCAAGGACATGTTTCAAACGAAGTCATTTTTAATGCTTGAGTGCTCTTTGCAAATAGCTGTTAAGTTTGCTTAGCAAGCATTTCTCTTAATAGCAGATGACAGCAGTTTTGTGAAAGGTGATGTTACATAATGATTTTACAAAATATTTGCTTTGTAGGTTTTGACATTGACACACCAGATGACTTTGGCAGGACTTGTCTTCATGCAGCTGCAGCTGGAGGGTGTGTAAAAAAGCATTCATGCTTTCATATTCAGTGTCTCTTTTTCAATTGCTGATTATTCTTGTTCTTTTTTCTATTTCCTCTCTGCTTTTCCTGCCCTCTCCCCTTGGAACTTAAGTAAACATGAAAATAATTTCAAGATGGATTCTGTCTGCAAACAAAAAAAATTAATTAACTGTTCAGCTTAATAAGTCATTGCTGGAGTACAGTGTCCAAGTATCATCAGCCTTCCTTTAGGTTTATGTTTGGGGATGAACTGATTTTTTTTTTTTTTTAATCCCATGGATGATGATTAAATTTTTAGAATTTACAGCATTCAAAGATGGCATGCCCACCTCAGATCACTGTGGGACATGAGATAGAGAACAGCAACTTTGGGAAATTTGTTTTTACCAAATCCATAAATAAAAGGTCAGTCTAAATAAAGCAATAATTAAATTCCAGAGTTTAGGTGGATGAAGTAGTCAGAACTACTTGCTCATCACTTGAGTTGTGATCCATATTGATTATTGTTATTGTATTGTAGGTTTTCTATAGCAGCTACTCAAAATTGCCTGGAAGAATTGGGTAATAAATTTAATGATACACTTTGTGGGACACAAGAACTCCATGATATTGATATTTTCATTTTTCTGTTTGAATGTTGTTTAAGTAATACTGTTAAGTAATCATTCTAAGTCAAAAGTACTTGATAGACACATCCTTGTTGCAAGTGATTAAGGTTAAAATGCTGTCTTTTCATATAAAAACCAAATAATTTGTGACACATTCCCTCACTCATCTTCAGTTTAGGAAAGTTACCAAAAATAGTGTTTAAACAATAAACAGTATAGTACATCTATTATGATGATCATATTTTATTGAGAATTGACTACACTAAAAAGTAAAATACATATGTTGCAGTTTACATTTGGCCTTTAAAAATATACAGTAAAACCTTGCTTCTGTGCTGGAATCCTGGTAACAAAAGCGTGTGACATTACAGCAGGTGTTACTGTTTGTTTATAAGAATTGAATTTTTTATTGAATTAGGTTCATGTTTATGTGCTTTATGCATGCCATTTGGTATCAATTAAACTTATATATGTGGTCTTGAAATAATTTATATTCTTTATTGGTTTGGTCCAGAAATTATGGAAATTATTCTCTTTTACATACAGAAATGTATTTATCAAAAATTCCATATTATAGTTCAGTTCCATTAAAAATAACGTACGGGATGTACATGTGTAGCAGTTCTGATATTTGTAGAGGCCAATATTAAGGAAATAAAATTTGCAATCACAAGTAATAGTGTATTAATTTCATAGGAATTTGGAGTGCCTAAATCTTCTGCTAAATACTGGTGCAGACTTCAACAAAAAGGACCGATTTGGAAGGTAAGACATTCTAGATTTGTGTATTATAAAGGGCTGCTAAAAGTATTGCAGGAGCAGCTTACTGATATGTGGCCAAGTCTGTGTTCCAATGTAAATGGTTTTTTATGATATGATGTCTCTAATAAACTGTATTTCAGCAAATGTTCTCAAAAGTCACAAACATATTTTGTTAATTGTGTTTTGTTAGGTTGGTGTTTAGTCTTGTTTTTAAAAACTGAGTTTATATTCAACTGTAATTTTTATGAACCTTTTTTCCTTATAACATGGATCTAATGTGTTCAAATTGCTCTCATCCAAGGACATTACTAATGTTTTCCAAATAATGTATTAGTCAAATCTATAAATCTGTTGCTATTTCTATGCTCTTTTATTAAAATACACAGTATTTTATTATAACTGCTTCACCTTTTTCCTTTCATGATATCCATCCCTTTCTGTTTCCCTGTTTGAGCTCTGAACTCTCTTGGAATGACATTAATTTCTATTTTTAGTATAGGATTATTAAAGTTTAGATGGCAGGATCAGTACTGTTGTAAAATCTCACATCTCATCATGGAAAATACTATTTTCCAGGATGTGAACAGCAGGAGTAGGACTTAAGGAAAAAGTTATGGATCCAAAGTTGTATTTTGCTTTAAATTCCACTTCCATTATTTCCTGAGAAAGGAACAACTATCTGTCACAACTTTTGTCATCAAAAGTTGGGGTTTCCTGTTGGTTTGGTTTGGATTTTGGTTTAACATTCATGTTATATAGAGCAATTATTTCACAAGATGGAAAAAATTAATTTAAAATAGTGAGAAATGGGAAAAAGACATTTTAAGGGAGAGGAAAGAGCCTGAGTATCTCCTCAAAATCGAGGTATTTATAGCAGCAGTCTCTTTTAAAAATAGAAAATTGAATTCTGAGTCATCTTGGTCCTTTTAAAATTTTAGCCAAACTGGCATATTTAGGGAATTATTTATGTATTTGAAGCTGCGATACATTTTCTCTGAGATTATACATCAGTACTAATATTTCATGGATTTGTTATAAGAAGATAAGGTATATTTAACAGTGCCTCTGCTATGTCACTATAGTTACAAATAAATAATAATGTTTTCCTCTCTTAGACAAAATTCTGATCTGTTTATTAAAAATGTCTGTTTGTGCAATTGTTGTATTTTATTTGTGCTATATTTAGTTGTTGTGCAGTTTTTGATTTGTCCATATTTTTCCATGTGGCTTAAAATTACTTAACAGAAAATAGTATTTCTAATGTAAACTGGATTTCCCTCTATAAGTTTACACAAGAAAATTCACATAAAGCTTCCTTTAATACAAAGTTTGTGCATATTTTGGCCTGCAAATAAATCCTCTGTATATTGTTCAACAATATTAAATGGTCCCTAGAAAATGGCCCTATTCTTTAGTGCTATAATGATGCATTCTTCACCAAAAATACTTGTTTAAAAATGTAAGGAGGATTTAAGTTTCACTTTATTTTGCTTTTTCTGTCTCTGTAATATTATTTTGCTGTTATTTACCATTGTACTTTTTATTTAAATGTGTACTAAAGAACTCCACTCCATTATGCTGCTGCCAATTGTAATTATCAGTGCCTGTTTGCCCTTGTGGGATCTGGAGCTAGTGTGAATGACCTTGATGAGAGGGGTTGTACACCTCTGCACTATGCAGCTGCATCAGACACAGATGGGAAGTAAGTGGCATGCTTTGTACTAAAGCCTTTCTCATTAGGAACATTTGAGCTGTAAATTTTGTGTGTGTTCTGCCTTCAGATTTGCCAAATGCATTGCTTGTATTTTTAAAGATTAAACTTGACAGTGGTGTGTGCATTGTACGTAAAAGACTTTATGTAACAAGTATTTCAGAAGAAAAAATGAACAATGGGAAAATGTATTGTAAAAGTGTTATGTCCTATAATGCAGATGTCCTAATTCAGGAATTAATTTGGAATAGAGTTCTTAATCCTATCTGCTGTGTAGTGGTTGAGTAAATATCCTTTGTGGGGGTTATTAAGTTAGTTGTGGGAAGTAGGGTCATTTTGCCTTAAAATCAAATTCTGATGAAGGATGGATATTAACTTGACATTTCAATATAAAATGCTTTATCTATTTGATGTTTGAGTAAACTAGAGTTGTAAGGCCAGACATGACTATCTCTTGGTAGTGTAAATTTTTATTGTGTAGTTACACTTCTCTTAATGAAATGCATCCAGAATCTTTCATAAATCCACTGATCTCTTACATGTGGTTATTTTCTACCTAATGGTTATGTTTGAAATATTTATATGCAAAGTGTATATAGATAGTACCAAACTGATGAGTTTACTTAAGCTCCAGCCATTGCATATATTGAGGAGACAAGCAGAGCATCACTTGCTTGTGCACACCCTCAGATATGCAGGTCATGGTGTGCAGCACCACATTCCACGTGCACACAGTGACACCTTCCCTGGAGAAGTGCTGCTTCGTGCCAAATCATCTCGTTCTAATGCAACACCTTTTAAAGGGTGAGGTAGCAATAGGAATGAGGTGGCATATAACTTACAGATGGGGTTTTGAAGGCTAAATAAAGAATACTTTCATGGCCATTTAACTTATATTTGAAGAATGTGCTTTTTTTATGTGAAGCCAAATTTCGAAATTTAATTGTCTGCTGTTTTTTAGAAATAATTTCAATTCCTGCTGGAGCTTGCTGAGATAATTTTACTTTAATTGCCCTCTTACAAGTTGAGCTAGGATTAATTTTAGCTTCACAGTTGCTCTGAAAACCTCCAAACTATAATGGTTCTTCAGATGACATCGTTTTGCCATCTGTCTTACAAAAGGCACGAGCAGGAATAATGATGGCAATCCTGCAGAGCTTTGTGAGGTAACTCAAAGCATCATCTCTGGAGCCCAGGGGCTGTTGCCCTTCTGATTAACATTTGGGTCTCTGGAAGACAGGCTGCAAAGCAGAATGGCCTGAGGGGAAGCTTTTTATATTGATACAGCAAGATGATTAGTAACAGCTGGAAAACCAGTACTGCTCAGCTCATTCAAAACAGGAATGAAGTTAAAAATGATTACTGGAGTTGGAATATAAAGCCTGGGAAAAAACATGTCAGAAAACCATCTATATAAAATTCTAAAGATATTTATGTGTGTTTTTATGGTCTTTGTTCAGACATCTTTAAAGACAGATTTTAAAGACAGGGATGTTTTTGTTGAAAATTATTTTCCGGTTTATTCCTGTTTGAAAGTATTTCTTTTCTATCTTTAACAAATGCTTTTGATCTGGAACAAACACCAGTAAGCCCCATTTTGTCAAGACTAGAGAGAAAAACATGATTTCAGAATGAGGTGGAATAAGCAGCATCTTAGGGGAGAAAAAACTATGCTGCTTCTATGTTAGAATTTTCTAATGGACAGTACACCAATAAATATATGAGAAATAAAATTAATTTACCTGGGCCTTCAGAAAGTTTGATTAATCTCCTTTTTAAGAGACCTGTTGAGAACAGTTAAGTATGCGAAAGAGGCAAAGTTAGTCTCTCTCCTGGATGCAGAGAAACATCAAAAATAGTGATCTGGTTTGCACTGGGAAGATTTGGTACTTGAGGATTTTTAGTAGACCTGGCTCCATGCAGCATATTTAGTGTATTGTAGAAATTTAGGTAGCCAAAGCCAGTGACATGTAACATTTAGTAATGAGCCATGAATACACAAAATTACTGATTAAAATTAAAAACAAAGTTAGATGATTGGACAAATGAAATGTAAGAACTGTAATTCTTACTTAATGAGACAAATTGATTTGTCTTTGAGTTCTCAGAAATCTCATCCCATTTTAATTCAAATAAAAACATGCAAGCACAGCCGTCATTAATGAAATCCGGGCATTTGTTTACTGGGCAAATAAAACCTGAATTAATTGCTTAAAAACACAGATATGCTTTACAGGTAGCTTTTTATTATATATACTGAACTAGTTTTAAAGTTACTTGCATCTTATGTTACATATGTTATTCTTTAAAACTCAAGAAATTTTACCTTTTTTGCTACATACTAAGTCCTTGTTTATGCTGGGAAAAAAATTATGGAAGTGAGAGTGCACCTCTGATAAAGAAGCTTTTAGTGATCCCAGAGAGAAGGGATGGTTACCTGTTGTACACATCAGAGTAACAAATGGCTTCACCAGCAAGCTCAAGGTCATGATAATGACTTTGGAAAATGTTGCTTAAATGATAGACAACATAAAATTATGAAACAGCAGGGCTATTGCTTGCAATCGGGTAGTGTGCACACATGGAGTCTCTTAAAAACAGAAAACTAGGGGGAGAGTGAGCTGACTTGAATCCCCCGTTTCTCATCCTGCTGGCTGAGTGTGTGTGGTTGAAATGGGGCTGATCATGCTCTGCCTTATAAATTTGTCTAATGAAAGTAAGGAATGGTAAGATATAGAAGTATGACAACAACTGAGTATTTACTGTATAAATAAATAGAAAAAATAGTGTCTGGTAGTGAAAGTATGTGTGTGTATGTGTGTGTGTGTGTGTGTGTGTTACTCTTGTATGCTGCCATGGAGAACTCAGCTACTGCTTCTCTTCTTTCTGTATAACATACAGAAGAAGGGATTAAAGCAGAAAAACATACGAAATAGTAATCATTGATATTAGCAAAAGTAACTGCAGTTGTGTTAGCTAGGAGGAAAATAGCCATGAAATACTAGTTTTAACCAAGTCAGATAACTCAGAAGATGCAGGATGTCTGCAGAGAAGGACGATTTCAAATTTTGAAGCTTTGTGATTGACCTTTACATTTGATGTAATGAGGTAGGTTTCTCTAGTGCTAGCCAATATTGTACATTAAATCAGTGTCCCTGTGTGCTGTATTCTATTTTCCAGTTGAATTGGAACAATTTATCACTTAGCGTTAAGTTGAAATTCAGCATTTAGATACATGGTTGCATATGTCAATTTGAATAGGTGCCTGGAATACTTGCTAAGAAACGATGCCAACCCTGGGATCCGAGACAAACAAGGATACAATGCAGTTCATTATTCAGCTGCCTATGGCCATCGCTTGTGTCTTGAATTGGTAAGAAAACATATCACAGATGAAAGGTGTAACAGCTGCTCTTCCAGGGTGTGATGGAGAGGCCAGGGGATTCCTCCACCTCGGCTGTCAGCTGGGTCAATACTGGTTTTCAGCCTAAGCATTTGGTATTCTTAAAATAGAAGCAAGGTGAGGAGCTAAGATGCTAGATACTGGCTTAAAAAGATGAAAAGTTCTCAGATGAAGAGATAACTGGTTGAGGATGTGGGATATTAGTTTTGGTTTGTTTCTTAGTTTAGACTGCACAATTAATTTTTTTTGCTGGTGGCTGAAATAAAATAACCACAAGTTATCCCATTGAGAACTGTTAAGAAATTTCATAAACGTCATTTGAAAGGAGCAAACGAAAATGTGGGGAAAACCTGTAAAGAAAAGGTGCCTTATAAAATAGTTCATGCAGTTACAGTAACTACTGGCCACATAATAGAATTTCAGATAATAAAGCCGTAGTTCATTTTTATTGCTTCCTTCGCAAAAATATGTGTATGTTATTTGATATGCTGTGTTATACAACTTCAATATTTTTAATAAAATTGCACTTTTATATTTAAATATAATCAAACATGAATTGTGAATGTTTTTAATTACAGATCGCAAGCGAAACACCTCTAGATGTTGTAAGTGTATTCTTTCTCACTTTTTAAGTACTACTATAGAGCAAAAGGGAACATGTAGTTTTAAAAATACTGCTTATTTTTTAGGCTTATTCAACCATTTCTTCAATGCATGAATGTATTATTTAATTTCAACTACAATTTAGATTTAATTGGACTTTAGAATTTTAAAACAGGAAAATATTTCTTAAGCCATGTGGTTCTTTACTTAAACAATTGGATGACCATGATATAAAAGTGTGATAATGAAAATGTAATTTGAATGTATTTGGTGTTCTTCAAACACGTTGAATGTTTTAATTCTGCTAATGTGCTCAATTAAATATGGTCTTGAAAAAGACCCGGAATTAAAACTTTGGAACACATCTGAAAGTCACCCATAGAAGTGTATATACGTAGATATTTTAATGCTATAATGCTTTTGCTTTTCTTGAGTCCATTTTTTTCTCTCTGAGAAATGTTTTCTTGTTTTGAGAAATCCATCCTGCCTTCTGGCCTCTTGTATTGTTTTCTTGCTGACTTTTTGCCTAATCAAAATGCTTACTTGGCTGATGTTTGGGGTTTGGGTTTTTTTTCCTACTGCTGCTGCAGTCACCTGTCCTTTTCTTCCCTTTGTAGTCATCTTTCATATTGCTACTTCAGAAAAAGTATTAATTTTAGTTTAGTTTCTGATTGAAGTATTGCGTTATTATGCAAAACTAAACTACTGGGCTTGGAACATGAATATGGGGGGGTGTTGCAGTTGATTCAAACTCTGTAAAAGGTTAAAGATCAGGAGATGTGTAATTCTATACTATTCTTCCTATTTTTGCTTCTTTATTTTTCAATCTGTGTGCATGGGAAACTCTAGCAATTACTGCTGAGTGTTTTCAAAGTTGAGGGGTTTTTGCACTCACTCTGGCTTTCTCTCTCTAAGCTGATGGAAACATCAGGTACTGACATGCTGAATGACTCGGACAACAGAGCGCCTATAAGTCCTCTGCATTTAGCAGTAAGTACTTAGCTCGTTAGTGATGACAGCTCATCTGGTGGCAAACAGTTGTTGCACAGGTTTATTCATTCTGGATTTTTTCAAAATAGGTTAATAACAATAAACAAAATGCTAACATATGTGCTAATATTCCTGAATGAGAGATACAGGATGATTTTTGCAATTCACTTGAAATGCGCTTCATGGAACAGCTTTCATGTGGAATCTTAAGATTAAAATTTATGCTAACGAAACTTCTATAAGACTTGTTCTATGAGTAATTATGACTTTTTAAATCATTACACTGTTTTACTCTCATAGTTGTTTAGTATGAGAAATGTTTGTCCTCTATACTATAAGAAAGATTTGCACAAGGAATAGTGTAGGACAGTGATGAAATTCTGTCTATACAAAAATATTCAAAATACAGAGTAACCAGCTCAGTGTGTAGCTTTGATCTTTTCACTGAATTTAAAGCAATTGAAAAACCACACTGTACTTTCTGCAAATAGAGTAAGTCTCACGCAGTACCTATATATAGATGTATCTATCTATATCTGTATATCTCCAAAGTAAAAAATAATCTTTGGGAGTGGTAAATGAAAGCTATTTGTACTGCATTCTTATTACAGGCGCTTTTTTTTTTTTAATAATTGAGGTAAAAAGATAAAAGGAATTTCTTAAGTTTGCTTATGTTCCTCACTTGAAATAATCTGAGGATGATGTAACTACAACATAAAGTGATGAAACGTGCAGTAGTCAAAATAGTGTTATTTATGCAGATTGAAGACAGATGATTTTCTGAGAGTAGTTGCAGTTGCTGACTGAAAGGATAAAATAGAAAAAAACCACCAACCTTCTTGCTGAAATTGTGGGGTTTTTTTTAATTAGTCATAACTGTTGTAACTACTTATGTGCTGCATCAGTTGCTCTTCTACATGCAAAAATAAGAATAGTGTCTTTACAATTTCATTTATGTAGTTCTGGCAAGAAAGGGAAAAATGTTAAGAGTGGGAAAATTAAAGAATTTTCTTATTCTTGTAGGCCTATCATGGCCACCATCAAGCTCTGGAAGTGCTGGTACAGTCACTGCTGGACCTTGATGTGAGGAATAACAATGGAAGGACACCACTGGATCTTGCTGCCTTTAAGGGACACGTGGAATGTGTAGATGTGCTCATTAATCAGGGAGCATCAATCTTGGTGAAAGATTATGTAGTAAAGAGGACCCCAATTCATGCTGCAGGTATGTGCTAGCCACTAACCTCTAAAATTTTGGCTTTTGAAGTGGATAATCTGTTTCAAAGTCTCTGTCATTAATGTTCTAAGAAATAATGTTGAGGAATAGAAGATGACTTTTAAGGTGTGTACTGTGCTGAGAAAGGTGTAGCAGAAGAGTTGCAGACGGGAACCAGTGTTAATCGAATAAACCAGCTGAGCCCGAGGAGTGGTGTTCCACGCTTCCCTCTGGAAGGGTGCATTGTCCATGCAGCTGGCTGTGCTGACAGGTGTCAGTGACATGCTTCTCTCCTCGTCTTCCACTCAGCCCGAACTGCAGGCCCAGATTTAGATAGGCAAATGGTGTTGCCTGTCTTGGCAGTAAAATACTTCTAAAAATTACTGGAGTCTTGGAGAATTTTGGCAGTTTGAGAAGAGACATGAAAACGTACTTTGATTTTTTTCCAAGGATTTAAATGACTCCAGAGCATTTTCAAAATAACAGCAATCCTTTGCAGTATTTTCTTGCTGAGTTTCCTAGAAAACATCTCTAGGCCTGCCTTTCTCTGAGTCTAGCATCCACACTATAGTCTTATTTTTTTCCTCACGTTGAAAATAGGCTTATTAAATTTGACATTTATAGTAATGGTGTTACAGAAGTGTTGCAGTTTAAAAGAGCATTATGTACAAAACATCGTCATTCTAACCACTTAATTTGTTGTCCATGAGCACAAGCTGCATTCTTCTATTTGATTTAGCTTTCCTAACTTGTGTTAGCATGTCTGTCAGCTACAGAAACATGAATTGGCACTGTGCTTCTGTGGACTGAATACTGCAGCTGTAGGTCAGAAATAATTTCCCTTCCAAGAAGCAATCATTTATCTTTCATGAGTTGCATTTAAATGAGATTTCTCAATTTTCTGTTTGTTCTTTTTCCATTTATTTTAACTGCTTGGTTTATTACATCTATGCATTACATTTCCTTCCGCTTTCTAAATGTGCTTTCCATTATTATTTTATAACTATGCACATGCTACACTTGCTAACAAAATCTGACTATTATTTGCTAGGTATGTGTTTACCTGTGCCTTAATACAGGCAAAAATGATGCTGATTCCTATATTTAAATGTTCCTTCTTGTGTATGTTGTATAAGCATATATTCCAGTTACTTTTAATATGTGCAACCTCATTTATATGTAAAAAAAAAATCTGTTGGCAATTGATAGTTGGAAAATCAGTTGCTTCTAACACTGTACAGTTGAGAATACCTATTTCTGAAATTATTTTCTATTGTTCATATTTTAATTTAAGTTATAACATGGTCCAGCTGTACAGTGCGTTTTCAGGCCAATGGGCTTTAGTGTGAGCAGGTTGCCATCCTGTTTGAACTCTCTACTCAAAGGCAATTAATGTAAACCCCATATTTTTATGATGTTTTACAGCTACAAATGGTCATTCAGAATGTTTGCGGCTATTGATAGGAAATGCAGAACCACAGAATGCAGTGGACATTCAAGATGGAAATGGACAGTGAGTTTCAATGATGGACATTCTGTTCTACACAAGTTATTGCATTTCATAAAAGAAAAAAACAAATATTTTACAGCAGTTATTTTTAAGTTATTTTAAAAGGAGATTATTGCAATAAACAAAGTTGGGAGTGAAAAATGTTCTTTTTCAGTTGGAAGGAAACTAAAATGTGTTTTACTGACCAAATGCTGAGAAAATGAATTCTAGTTACTTAATCAAGACTTCTGAATTGGGGGTGTTAATTTGTTTTCTTGAATATAAAAAGCAAATGAGTGGAAGGTCATTGATGATGTAAATCTTAACAGTGTTGACTGGAAGGATAGCAGTTGTCATACTTGAGCTGAGTGCTAGTCTGTTAAATTTCCAAGTGTAAATTTCCACTTTATTTCTGTCTCTGCTTAGGACTCCTCTGATGCTGTCAGTTCTCAATGGGCACACCGACTGCGTTTATTCACTCCTTAACAAAGGAGCAAATGTAGATGCCAAAGATAAGTGGGGAAGGACAGCATTACATAGAGGGGTAAGAGAATATTCCCTTTCTTTCCTTTCCAGTTTCCTACATGCTAATTTCAAATAAAGACTTCATATGTAGTGTTAATGAATTTCTCATTGTTCTCATCTTGCCATTTTAATTTTTAATTGTATTTTTAGTTGCATTCAAAAGATGGCTTCTGCCTGTTCACTACCTACCTACCCTCAGAATTCCTTCGGTCTTCTAGAACCTCCTAATCTTGCTGTAAAGTGTTGACTGGAGAGGTCCTAGAGTAAGCTTTTTGTTCAGGGGAGGTAGTGTTAATAGGAGGAAGAGAAGCGTGATGCAAGCCACATGCCAAATATTTTGTTTCTAGTGTCTGCCAGATAAGACAATTGAATGAGCCCTAGAGATTAGTAGTTCATTCAGTGTTACTCCAAGAAAATATTCTGTTATCAGTATTATAATACATTGCTATTTTCCCAACAAAATGGGTGATTTCAGCAGTAAAAATAACTTACTTTGCTTATTTTGTTATGCCTTAAAAATGCAAGAATTTGCCAGAGGTTTGCTTGCTTTAGTTCTACACCTTGGCTTATATGTATGAATATTTTCAAACTGAGCCTTTGCTGTCCCCCTCTCACAGGCAGTTACTGGGCATGAGGAATGTGTGGAAGCATTGCTTCAACATGGTGCTAAGTCCCTACTACGAGACTGTAGGGGCCGGACCCCCATCCACTTGTCAGCTGCGTGCGGCCATATCGGTGTTCTGGGAGCTCTCCTGCAGTCTGCTGCTTCTGTGGATGCAGCACCTGCAATGGCAGACAATCACGGCTACACATCACTGCACTGGGCCTGCTATAATGGTAAAATGCATTAAAATACAGCTCTAAAGCTATTTGTTGGTATTGGGGTAGAAGTTATTAATGCTTACAGAAGCAACATATAAAGTCCGTCCTCTTTCAGTTCGTTTCAGTGAATGAGAGAAAATGACAGACACTATGTCTTGAAGAGAAATGTATTAACATTTAATACATAATAAGAGATGTTTACTTCTGTCCTACATTTTTTTCATATCCTGTCTTAGTTTTATGCCTCAAGGAGTCTTTAAAGAAATTCAGCGTAGTACCATTGAATAGAAATGTGCGACACATCCCAAAAAATAACCTTCATAGGGAGGAATGGTTTCAGATTAAATCTGTTTTTAAACTTGCTTCATATCAACTGTGTTAGGCTTAAGAAACTCAAGTATATAAAAATGATTCAATAAGAATTTAATTTTTTCTTCACTGATACTTTTCATGGGTTTGAGAGTGAGGGAGGCCTTAAAATGCAGGAAAATCATTCAGTTCCTTTGCTAAAGATTTTGTTCTGTGTGTTCATTTAGAACATAGTAGAGGTTGTTTTTTATTTCATCTCTGAGTGACATGATAGAGAAAAATGAAGAAGTAAGAGATTAGACCTTAATTTTACCAGTTATTATTAAGTTAATAACTACTGAACTGATGCAGCTGGGTGATAATTTCATCTAAATGTGGAACAAAAATAAACCTCAAATGGTGGAGCTGTTTTCATGTAGACAAAGTGGTGAACGTACAGAAGAGTTTTAAAGGCTGAGGTGTAAAGAATTAAATTAAGTGTTCTGGATATTCTTCAAACAGCATGAGATACTTCTAAACTTCATGAAGTTTACAGTGTTACGTGTCAGTTTGATTTTCAGGATTCTAAGAATGTATTGATTCCTAAATGTAGCACTGTTGAATATAACTAGCCTTTCTTTGAAACTTTCAAATAAAATACTGCTTAATCTAATTGAGATGCATATTTTTCATTGTAAGCCATAGTCAGACCCTTTCCCTTCTTTTTAATACCTAACTCTTACATTTGCTTTAGGTCACGACAGTTGTGTAGAGCTGCTTCTGGAACAGGAAGTTTTTCAGAAAATGGAAGGAAATTCTTTCAGTCCCTTGCATTGTGCTGTGTAAGGAAGTGCAAAATTATTCTTCATAAATTTCATTGCTGTATTTAACAAAAGATTTATCATTCTGTAAATAACAGTCTGTTTAATTCATTATAGGATAAATGACAATGAAGGTGCTGCAGAAATGTTAATTGATACACTTGGTGCTGGTATTGTAAATTCAACAGATTCAAAAGGAAGGTAAGAGTGTAAATGCAGAAAGAATGTGTGTAATGTCATACAGTGGCTCTGCTAAATTCTTCAGTCATTTGGGGTTTTGTATTTGCTGCTTATGTTAATTCCTCATTCCCCTGGTTTTATTCTTTGAAGGTTTTTTTTTATTCTGTGCTAGGAATAAATTTTAGATTTTTAAAATCCTGTTCTGATTCAGTAAACTTGAATTGGCTTTTTATTATACAGGCAAGTTAGAGCATGTTTTAAATTTTATCCCTTTGTGGATAGAGTTTTAGGCATCTTTTATTTTTTCTGAATCAAATTGTATCTCTGTTATAAACTATGTGGGTGGAGTTATTTGAAACTAGAAAGGGACTTTTTAAAAGCAGCAGTCACAGCTCCAGCAATGCTGAGTGCAAAGGATCACTGGGAGAGACTGCCCAGTCTTCTTTATTTGTAGGATCACAGCCAGGGATGCCCCTTTGAATACAGTAGAAAACATGGCCATATTGTCTTTTGATCTGTTGTAGAACTCCTCTGCATGCAGCAGCTTTTACAGATCACGTTGAGTGTCTACAGCTTCTGCTTGGTCACAGTGCTCAAGTAAATGCTGTAGATTCTTCTGGGAAAACACCTTTAATGATGGCTGCAGAAAATGGACAGACGAATACAGTTGGTAAAGAGAAAGCTTTATATACTTCTGCTCTTAGCTTTGTTAATCTTACTGTGGGGGAAGTAGCCTTATAGTTAACATTCTTGTGAATATATTTTTGTCAAATTCTATTTTCATTTTGCACAAATGTAAGCCATTTAGATTGCAAGGAATATGCTTTTAGTTAATACAAGTCTTTATTTCCCCAGAGGTGCTGGTTAGCAGTGCTAAGGCTGATCTGACTTTGCAAGACAGTTCTAAGAACACAGCACTCCATTTGGCTTGCAGCAAGGTGTGTGCATGGTCTGACTTATCAGTGCTGAGCTTTGTGTTATCAAGCACTGTTTGAAAGTACTGTTACTTTGAAAAAACACTCAAAGCAATTTGTGAAGAGTATTTGTTGTGTGACAGATGTTTGTTCTGTGTTAAGGGTCATGAAACTAGTGCCTTGTTAATACTGGAGAAGATTACGGATAGAAACCTCATCAACGCCACCAATGCAGCCTTGCAAACGTACGTATCAGCAGTGAGGGTGTTGGAAAGATGAGTTCTTGGGGTGTATCTTGCTCATTAAGAGGAATATTTTTCAGAATTTCTTTTTCAAATTCATTGTTAATAGGTACCAAAAGTTGAACCAATGTGGAATTGAAACGGTGTTTTGCTCCTATTTAAAGCTCTAGGTATTTTTTTTTTCTAGTGGGTGAATGGGATGATGAATAAAACTTACATTATTGTGATTCCTGTGTGGAGTTACTGCAATCCACTGAGATTACCTGTAAACCGAGATTTTTCTGTTTTAAAAATTATCCAGTTTTCAATTAAAAATCACTTCATTTAACAACTTGAGGCAAACTAAGACTTGGTCTTCAAAAATAGCTTAAAAAGCTATACTTTAAAAAAAAGACTGCCTGAAGTGTGCTTTTATTCTTCAGCATGCTTTCTGTTTCATGTTTCAAGGATGAAACATTATCTTCTATTAAATATCGTGGAGAATACAGTATTTTTAAACCTTCCTGAAGATCTTCTCTCAAGTAGAATTAAACCTATTTGGTTAGCCCAAATCAGAAGGAAACCTTAGAAATGCATGGTATGTCATACCAATCAGGATGGGTTACTAAAATGACTCTTGTGCATTTTTTTCCTTTTAGAGAATGCATTTGTGTTACAGGCAATAGTTGATACACGATGTGTAGCTGAGTTATGCACATGAATTATTAGACTGCTTTAGTAATGCAATCACAGACCATTTAGGAAAAAGAAAAAACCAAAAAACCCTTACACTGGAACTTGTAAGCAACTCACATATTATTCTGGCCTTACATCCCTTCTGGAATCCTGCCACATTCCAATTCTTACAGTGCTTCCAAGTATTCCCCGAGATCTGCTTGAATTAAGGAGTTAAAATAGTAAGAATTCTTCCTTTGCTTTTGCTGCTCACCATGGTGCACCTTAGGCAGCATGAAATAACCAGAAAGCAGGAAAGGATTGATTGCCTCCTTTCTGGCTTGAAGCAAGGATGTCTTGAGAGAAGGAAAAGCAAAAATGAGATGGGAACAGATGTGGGAAAGTATGCTACCACAGGCTCATGTAATTCCACCCACGTGCCTTGGCTCAAATAGTCAGATCAAGAGATGTCACGGGATAAAATAGGTACACATTTGCACCTCCATGAAGTGTTTATATAAATTGTAAGGTTTTAACAGTTGTTTAAAGTATTACTGCTTTAGCAAATGTTTAATAATTAAATTGGCTTTCTGAAAAGCTTAAACGAAGTCCTTCTTTGTGGCAAGATAAGCATTAAAATTGTTGGTCTCTATATTAAAATTATTTTAATTACAGTACACTTTTCAGTATATCTGTGGGGTGTGGTAGTTCTTGAATTTTTAATACTTTAATGTAAGCACCATAGATACAGCTGATCCTGTTTGTATCTTTTGCATTTCTGGTATCTAAGTAAGGCATTTGTTTCCAAGTCAAAATACAGTTCATAGTTAATTCAAACAACTTTAGGAATCTTAGAATGAATGAAGAGCAATATAAAGCAGAAGGGAAGTAAGCTGATTATTCTGTTTCCTGCTGAGTGATGCTAAGGTTTTATTTAAGCCAGTGGGAACCAATTTTGAAAAAACTGTTGCATTTGAAAAAGATATAATTAGAATATTTGAGATAAAGCTACACTTTATAGAGCAAGTTAACACAAAATTGATTTATGGTTAGTAGTTTGAGGTTTTGAAAAGTAATCTGCCTTTCTTGCTTCATGCGTTATACTGTGAAATATTTTTTCATCTCTAATCACAATGGAATAGAGTGTTTTCTAGAAGGCAGATTGATGAAGTGCTTCTGCATCTCTTATGAGCATTTACATGCAGTAGCAAACGGCTGCCCTTCTGCTGTTAGAGCTCCAGTGACTGATGGCAGTGATATGCAGTATCTCTCGGATGTGACAGTATCTGTTACATCAGTTGAGTGGGGGATTTATCAACAGTAGGGTGCCAAATGTTTCTGACTTTTTAACATGATAAAGTCCATAAGCAGGCACATCTTTAGCAGCTGCTTCCTCACTGTGTGCTGCCATGGAAAGAAGAAAGTTCACAACTGGTATTGTAGAGTGTCTTTGCAATAAGAAAAGAGATTTGCTGTGTTTCCCATCTTAGTTATTACATCTACAATATTTATATAATGTGTAAATAACATAGAAGTACAAGTATTACATTTAACTAGATGCAAGCTACCTGTCTTACTTAATGACTTGTTCTAAGGTTTATATATGAGTTTGCTTGTCTTCACAGACCTCTGCATGTTGCTGCTCGAAATGGACTAACGGTTGTAGTTCAAGAGCTTTTAGGGAAGGGAGCAAGTGTACTTGCTGTAGATGAAAATGGTAAGAAAAATCTAACTTTGTTTTCCCTGTAAGGAACTGTGGTTCTAAACTCAACTCCCTGAAAAGCACTAACTGTGGAAACTTCAGATGAGCCTTGCAGTAGGTTGCCCTCACAGAAAAAAATGCGTTGGTGGTGGATCATTTTAGCAAAGCAGCAGAAGTGTAGGGAGAGTGAAAACTTTCAGAACGATGCAGGTCACGGCACAGAAATGTTTGGTTTGCATCTGTAGTTTTATGATGCACTATAAAAGTAGTTTTATGATGCACCTATAAATGCACTAGCTTTGGCATACCAAAAAGGGTCAGAAAAACATAATGCTCAAAGTAAAATATAACTTTCAGCTGTTAAGAAGCTAGATTGAATTGCTGTTCTTTTTGTCACAGTAGGTATGTCGGTGTTAGCTTTTAAAAGCTAGTATGATTTACAGCTCTCAGTTACCGGTCTCAAGCTTCTGGCTCTTCAGTTTTTTGGCACATAGAAGTAAAAAGAAGTAACTGCTTTATCATGAGAATAAATCCTGCACCTTGTAAGAACAAAAGAAAATTAGATTTACTGACTAATTTGCATATTTTCATGTTAGACATCTGTGGTCCTCAGAAGCTGTGCTTTTAAAAGTGTAAGGCTCCATCTCTTATGCCATGAAAGCAGTAGCTGGGATTTGGGGAGGGGTGAGGGAATGGTCTTGGATTGTTTGCTTTTTGGCTTTGTTTGTTTGGGTTTGTTGGTGTTGTTTTTTAATTCCAAAAGTGATGTGCCTAATTAGTAACTCTAATTATATTTCCAGTTGAGAAAGTTTTTCCTCTCTTAATGTTCACTGTGACTTTCTCTGTGTGTTCCTCAAATTACACTGCTTAAAGTGACGTGGGTGACTTAAAGATCATTCCTTGCCTAAAATAGGGCACAAGAGTAAATGCTGAAAGAAACTCCCTAAAATGAAAAGATTGGAAAATATATCTTTTTTATTTTTGTTTCTCATCACGTGTATGCTGAGAGGAGATATTTGCATTTTTGTGGGCATCTCATATGCAGCCCACCAGTCCCTTGTTAGGATGGATCTTTGACATAACAAAGGAAAACATTAGGAAACACATTCGTGTCAAAGTACCCCTGGGGATCTAAAAATCTTCTTTTAAATTCTGCTCGTATTTTAAATTTTAAAGTAACTCTGAGTGCTATCTAATATTTTTCCTCACTGTGGTTCTTTCTAATAGCAATTGTTTTGTTTATAAAATTTTAAGCAGCCTTGAGAATATTCACAATGAATTCTTTTTCTGACTGAAGAAATAGACACTGGAGTATTTTGGATCACAACACTGATCTTACTGTAGCATAATCCAGATAAGTTCAGTGATCTGCCACACAAGATTGGCATTTCATACAGAATTAGATTATATGGGAGTTCAGTTTTAGTTTTAGAAAGTTTTAGTGTTTTACATGGAAGCCTGTCTTGTTATATGGAACATGTAACTAGCAGACCCTCAGCTGTTATGGAGTGATGATCCACCTTTTATCTTTGAATTTGTCCCTTTCTGTAAAAGCTACATTGACTTTTTGTAAGCAGTCTCTATTTGTATGTATAGCTGTATAAATTGGGTCCTCTGCTGCTCTATCTGAGCTGTAGATCATTATTGAAAAACATGAGCTTTGAAAAAAACCAGCATCACTCCAGTTACCTGCATTTCAGTTTATAAATAGTTTATAAGATTTTTAAAACTCTAGATTTGAAGTCACACTGTTTTTGTTATAGGGCATCTCTTAATGTGGTGAGATCGTTTTTGTTTAAGAACTAATGTCAGTACAAAAAATTTAATCCTCTTGGTTCTTAAAAGATTAAATGCAGCTGAAGCAGCAAATTAACTGTCCAGTATACTTCCCCAAAGCAGTTGTGTTGAGGGTTCAGTCTCAGCTCTGTATCAGTTCTTACTCAAATTTCAGTTCTTTTGCTGTGTTTCCACACCAGTCATGATGAAACTGCCATCACCTTCATCTACAAAAATTCTGTTGAATTGGACACTATTAATGTAAATTTGCCTGTCTTAAATTACTGGCTTTTTCTTTCATTTGACACCATATGAAGTTTTATTTTGTCACTCAACCAACTTTTAAATTTTTTTGGGGGGTGGGGGGGTCTTTTTGTTTTGTAATGTTTTTTTGCTGACTATTTAACTTGTATTTTAATTTATATTGGAGATGTCCAGTTTTCTGGAAGGAATTTTTCTGTAACTGCTTACAAGATGAATTGTGCCTCAGACTCTCATCTCTTTCCCAGTGTTAACACTTCATTCAGTTGATCTTGAGAACTCCCATTGCACTGACCATGTTAACAACTCTCTGATTTTCCTGTAGATGCCTTCCTGGAAACTTTCAAGCCCCAGGGGAGGGAGCAGCTCTGTATTTGTGCAGGGGGTACTTGGATGTTGTCTCAGTGTCCATCACACAGACTCTGTTTTTTTGTTGTGCAAGGAGGCTGCTTCACCTCACTCTGCTTCTATTGTCCCATCTGCAAATAAAGATAGTAAATATTTTGTTGTTATTGTTGTTGTGTGAAGGCTTATGCAGGTACGAGTGCATATTGTGGGGACCATTACAGGAGAGCTGAGTTAAGAGTATTTCGGTTGAGTCAGTTCATTTACCAACATCATCTTCAAAGGAAATATAAAGTATATCTCTTGTTTCTCTGACTTACGAATTATCACTCTGCAGTTAAGTGACGTAAAATTACAATTTGTTCTTTTGAATTGATACAGTGGAGTTAATAGAAGTTGATATGGTGGAGGACACAGATGTCAGTCTTTCGTGGTGTAAGCAGTTACTTCATCTTGCTATGTCTAAGGCACGAATAAAACTGTGATATTTCATTCCTGCTTATGAAAGCCAGGAGCTCGAGACCAACAGTTGTATATTAATTATAAACACAGTTTTTAGAGAACAGAGAACTTCAAACAGAAACAAGTATTTTGTTTAATCCTTACATTGACCTTTTTTATGATGAACTGGGTTGCTCTGTTCCAGAAGGAACATGAGTACTCAAGACCATAGAAGTCTTTAAAAGGGGGAGGGGAGAAGGGGAAAACAAACAAATTAACAAACCCCTTAAAAATAGCAGATGCCTGCTTGTTTTTCTTCTTTGAACTTTTATCAAGTCACGTTAGTGAAACGAATGGTGTTGAATATGACCAGCTTGAATAAACTTTGTGTGTCATCTTACCTTCATACAACCTCCAGCAACTGTAGATATTAAATGGTGTGCATCTGAGTATCAGTTCTGAGCCTTCTGTTCTGCCTTACATGCCTGAAATGCAGTCATGATCCAGGTGTGGCGAGCTCTGGCCCTTGCTTCTGAATCCTCTCAAAATGTATCTCTTCTGCAGACTGTCACTGTTAACTCTGAGCTGTTTAAGTGCTGTGGTACCTTACTAACAATGAAAACATCTGCTGCGCTGCACTTCTGTCCGGCCCTATCGCATGGTCAGCTGGTGCGTTCTGTGCTTGAATTATCTGTGTTTCCTTGGATTGTGTGCTCCCTTGGGCAGGGACTCTTGTCTTGCTCTGTTCAAAGCATCAAGCACAAGGTCTGTCCTGAGCAAATAGTAGTTCAACTGCAAGACTGTCCCCTGCTTGTTGTTTTCTTAATTTCTAGCTACAGTTATTTTCCATGATGTTCTCACTGGTTTAATACTTACGTGCAATTGTACAATACAGTAACTGCTCCTGAGCGCTATCCTAAAACTTGATCTGGACCTACTTCTACAATAAAGATGATTCCTTGGTAGTTGAAACGCTTGCTGGTAGAATGAGCATTGCCTTGTTTTCCCTGCCTTCCTAAGGCCTGGATAGAAGTCTGTCATGCACTTTGCGTTAAAGCCATCTATTATTTAAAATTACTCGGGTACTTTTTACTTGGATGTTGTCCACCTTTAAGTTGTGGACTAGGTAATGCGGGACGTCAGACTCCCAAATGTACCTGAATATGAGTCTTCCTATTGAGCTCATTGTGGGCATTTCTGTCCCATACAGTGAGAGATGCTGCAGGGTGACCTGGGCAAACTCTGCCGGGTGGAGCCAGGGAGGGGGAGCTTGTCCTGTTCTTGGCAGCAGAATTAGCTGTGATCTGTGGTTGTACTTAGGAGACTGCCCTGCTTTTAGAGCTGCCAGTGGCACCACCAAGTGCAGTCGCTTGGTGCTGTAGATGCACCGAGACCTGTGCCAGAGCTCACCCTCAGGCGCCCTGCGAATGGTTAAGCCTGAGACAGGAGCAATGCACAGATCTCCGCTGAGGAGAATTTGAAGCATATTTCTTGACCTTGAATGAGTAGAGGCAAATACATAGAGAAGGGGAAGCTGCAGAAGGAACAATGTTGGAGGATTATTAGAGCCACAGAAACCCAGAAGAGATGTCACAGCTACGTGACCTGACTGCAAATAATTCCACGGCCCAAGACCTCCTGCATTTGGGGGTTGTCACAGCAGCAATGCCTGGCAGAAGTTTGGTTGGACCAGCTGGGCAACCAAGAGGTGTCTCTGCAAGTCCTACCCTGCTAACCCAGCTGGCATTTCCTCAAACTTCTCTGGATTTCTGAATTGATACCCTGCAAATAAAAGTTAGGCATTGGCTTTATAGTTTATATTATTGAATATTGTAATAAACTATAGGTTAATTGAACTTTATACTCTGCCTTTTCAATTAACTGGCCCTGATCCTTTAGCCAGCTTGTTACTGAGATAGCGCAGTGTTATTAAAGTCTGTGATGAACAGCTATGGTGGAGCCTCTGGATGAAGAAACGTGAGCTGTAGTTTCTGCAGTAGCTCTTTAGTGAATGCCATCACCTATCACTGCTGGCTGCTGTTAGTTGTCTCTCCTGAGCCAGGTGACTTCCTCACCATTTTCAGATCTGGGCTTTTCTCACTGGCCTGGAGTGTTTGGCTGTGCTTAACAAAACAATTACATCTTTTTTGCAAAGCCCGTTAATTTCAAGGTTGATTTTGTAACCAGAAGTTTAAAAATACTAATTGATAATGCATTTATTTCATTTTTTAAAACTTTTTAAACAGTGTGGAACTAAGCAATGTAAAATACTTTTGCAGCTGAAAGATTGTATGAACTTGGGGAAATTTGCACAGTGTCTTTATTTTAAATGAAGGCTTTGTTTTGTCTCGATTTCTAGGTTACACGCCGGCGTTGGCCTGCGCGCCCAACAAGGACGTGGCCGATTGCCTGGCTCTCATCCTGGCCACCATGATGCCTGTTTCATCGAGCAGCACATTGCCCACCCTCACCTTCAATGCCATTAATCATTACACCAACACCTCTAAAACTGTCACCTTCGATTCCTTGCCAATCATGAGGAGTGACCACAGCTCCTACTGTACTTTCAACAACATTGGCAGGGAAGGTGGCTACCCCTACACAGAAGAAGACGAGCTCAATGACTCAGATTCTGAGACCTATTAGAAGATACTTTTTGTAGGTCTGAGTGAACCCTCAAGCTGGAAGGTCAGACTTGTGCTATCAGAAGGCTGTTGCTGTTTGAATACAGAAAGAGGACACACCTTTGAGAAGATGTTTTTTATTGTGGTTGCATATAAAAAAAAAAGAATCTGTGAGACTCTAGGAAGATTTTTAAGAGCATATTTTGCAGAAGAAGCATAAATTCTTGAATAAATACTTGGAATCCATGGCAAAAAAAAAAAAATAAAGAATGTCAAACTGTTTTATTTAACTGTATTCTACCATTCTGTTTCTGGTGCCGGGAGTAATTCCTGCAGACTGGGCACCCAATTTGGTGTAAATGAACAACACTATTGTACAAGACAAAGGATGCTAGATTCAAATACTCTCAATAAACCTAAAACCATTTTGAAGGCAATAAATGAGTTTGGTACAGTAGGCATTGTTTTTGCTGCAAATTGCCAAAGGACCAAATAACTTAAAGATTTTTTTAATTAAATACGTTTTTGTGAAAACTGGAATAGGTTATTTGAGAAGTTATTTCAACCAAACCTTAATTACTTCTGGAAAAGAAGCTTAGATTTGGGTTTAAATGTTGAATTTTATTTTTTTTTTATCATCTGAAAGCCTTCCGACACTATTAAATGTACCGTGAAAGAAAGCAGATGTGCTTTTAAGTTTTATTTTCTTTTTCTTTTAGGTGAAATGAAAATGATCTGTCATACTTTTATAATACTAAAATTAAACCAGCTAACAAGGTGAAGTCAGGGTGAAAAATGTACAGTGTAATAAACAAGGGAAGGAAGGGGTGGGAGTTGTGGGAGGGAAGAAGTAATTGTTGCACAGTTACAGATTTTTTTTTAACATTTGGGTTTTGGATTTAACTTTTCTTAATTTAAAAATACACGAGTAACTTGGAAACTATGAAACTGCATAAAAAATTGAATTGAAATGTCTTGATACCCCTGTTGTGACTGAAAGTTTTTTTCAGTAATTTATCTACTTCCTTACATCATAAATTTGTATGTAAGATTAAAACTGTATATCACTGTCACCTTTTTTTTTTTTTAATCCCAGATTTACAAAGGGGGGAGGGAGGGGGGGAGGTGAATTTAAAAGTATATTTCCCTATTAGAGAAAAAAGTACAGTGTCTGGTCTGTGGGAAGAGCTGTGTATCTTTGTTGTGCTCCATTTAGAAAATAAACAGCAGAAGCAGGTCCCTGTAATGTAGTTCAGACTTGCCCACATTTTTTTTTTTAATTTATAACAGACTACTGTGTTTTTTTTAATTGCCTGAAGAATGGAAAACTGACATAAGTAAGCTGAAGTTTTGTCTGTTAAATAAGAATTTACTTTATTTGGTTCTGCTTTAACTATAACTGTTACTTTTCAAGTGAATTTGTTTATGTACATGCAAGGAATCCTTGCATGTCCTGGCAAAGTACAAATAAATTACTACAAACTGATTCCAATTTCATTTTTATCATTTTTTTGTATTTTGAAACTGGAAATCTTTGATATTGTAAATTAACAGCTGCTTTTCTGAACATAGTGTGGAAACATGGGACAATATTTTGATCTATTTGATAATTTTGTGGGTTTTTTGAAGAATTAATGAGCATGTACATAGAAATAGTGACTGCTTGAATACTGTATTTACCTGCACTCTTTCAGTACTTCAAGATTCCTGTATATTTTACAGAGTATAATAAAACCCAAATGTGAGTTCTACTAATGAATAATTTATCTGTATGTACTAAGAATTAATGACAAAGTCTCTTGTCGAACTGTTGGAAGCTATAAAATCTTCATGAAGGCTTTGTCAGCATTTGAATTCTGAAGTGAAGGTGAGCTACTTAAAGTAATTTTAAATATTACATTATTTCATTATTCCTTTAGGCTTCCTTATAAATATTGCTTTCTTAACGATTTGTGCCTGTGTTCATTGTTTATCTGTGAGCAGAGTTAGAGAACTTCAGGGAGGTCGTGATTTCTGTGCTCTCTTCCCTCTGAATCTGTCCCGTGTGTCTCTGTGGGAGCGATGTTCGTGCCTCAGCCGGGCACACAGGCAGCACTCGCAAGTTCCACATTGGCCTGTCTTGGGATTCACTGCAACCATTTAAATTCAAAGGCTGAAGCAACACGGACCCATTTTTTCCTCAAATGCTTGTGGGAAACCTGGTGAGAATGCCAAGTGTTGTGTCTGTTATTTAAAAGGTAACAGCTGCATGTTTCTGTTCATGAAACTGTCTGATGTTGATTCAAAAGCACTGTGAAAGGATGATATTAATAGGCCTTTATTATCTATGCTGACCTCTGTCTGACTTTGGGATGACCTATTATCTCTGTGTGGTGCCTGTAGCCACGGGGCACAGATTATAGCAGGGGACACTCTTGTCCTACTGGAAAAATTGCAGTGCAGTAGAGGCTGAGCTGTTCGTGTCCTCTGTGTGCCTGGGTGACAGAGGGGGAAAAGCTCAGATGGCATCGGTTTGTTTAAAAGTTGAAGATTTGGGTATGGAATACAGGGACATGGAAAAACAGTGCTGTTGAACATTTGTTTCCTTATGTCATTCAGAAATTGTGCCTTTCATTTCATTGCTACTCACCTCTTGAGGAAGAAAAGTTTCTCACTGCATTAAATTGCATTATTTTAAGTTAGGTTTTTTGAAGTTTTTTTGAGCTAAATATCTGTCTTTTTTAATTAGGAATTCTCAAATCCACTCAGGAATTCAGAGTTACGTGATTTGTGTATCTCATCTGTCTCATCGTTGCAGTTTATTCAGTGAGCCTGTACATTGCAATTTGCATGTATTTGTTAAAAAAACCCCAAAACAATATTACTACCTGGCAGTGTGGGTAGGACCATAACTGTGCCTTGTAAGTGATAATTAAGACTATTATTATGGTCTGATTCTAAAAATGGAACGTGATTTGTTTAAAGACCATGCTACTGTGCTTAGAGACCAGTTACTTAATGAGAGGTCAAGGAACAGCAGATTCCTTGTTTCTGAAAAACAAAAAATGATGATGATGTCTGGTGGGGGTTTAAAAAAAAGCAGTGTTCATACCTCAGTTGGAGGCCTGTTCATTTCCAGAAAATTACGTTGGAACCTCCATTTTTCTAAAAGAAATTCTCCTGATTGTCTACAGATGAATATTGCACAGTTATTCTTACAGCCTTCATCCAAACAATCTCTTGGACTTTCACCAAGGGAGAGCAGTGAGCCTTGGCTGGACTACTGAAGCAATATATTAGAATCAAAGAAACCCTTTTTGTCCTGGCAAAAAAATAAAAATTAAATGGACTTAAGGAATGAGGACAGCTGGCTCTGCTTAGTTTTCTGTGTACTCTGACTTCTGGGATGTTTTATGTGTTTTCCATTCTCAGAATAAACGTTCTGCAGGAGAAAATGCCAAGTCAGTATTAACCTCATAGGTTGAGCTGTTACTTTTAGAGTGTCATGTTGCAGGATAAATGCTGGATGCTGATAAGATGAAGAATCAGTCTGTCTCCCCCTAAGAGAGACCCTACCGCAATCGAGGAGGAGATTTTTCTTGTAATTCCATGTAAAATATTGACTTCTGTGTCCTGCTTTGTATTTCCTCCTGTAACTTTTTATCGCCTTCCCATGCTTAGGTGTTTCCGAAATAGTTGTATAAATATATGTGGAACAGCCAGAGCTTTTATTATAGGCACTTTTTAAACTTAGATGGGTTGCAATTGTTTGGGGGTTTTTTCTGGTCATTTATTTTGTTCAAAATTCTGACTTGTCTATATCCTGGTTTTGGTTACCAGACTAGAGAATTAAAAAATGTTTGGTTGAAAAAGAAGTTAATAAGTAAAAATTAATACTTCAAAGTTTTGCTCGTTTTAACATCTACACAGATCCTAAAAGGAGCACTAAAGATCCCAAAGCTGTTACGTAAACTGTAGGGAAGATGACTAAAAAGGATCATGAGATAATGTTTACAGATTCTCCATGCCAATTAATTCTGGTTTTGAGAGGAATAAGCCTTCCTGTCTTGCCCAGATTGTACCCATTTAAAGACAACAACTGCTGTAGTAATCCAGAATAACATGCTCTATTTATATCTACTATACAAAAAAAATGAGACTATTCATTAAATGCAGTTGGTTGGGGATAACACAAGTGTTTGGTAACTCAGCTTCTCTTTTGCAAAAAAAATGTGACCTTTCTGTTGTTGATCCTGCAATAACTGGGTGAGAGGATTAGCGTGTAGAAAGATGGGAAGTGATAGTGAATACTGCCCAAAGAACTGGCTAGCATTTACTTGTGAGAAGTTTGTCACAATCAGGGAACATTTTTAACACTGCTAGATGTCTGCAGGGAGCCCATACTACTCAATTCCATGTTTGGATCAGTGAAGTTCACATCTTAAAAAACTGAAACCTAAATAAAAGGGGTAAGTGTTTATGGAAACAGCAGTTCTGGAGAACTGGAGGTCGTGCTCTTTGGCTCCGTGTACCACAGGGCGAGTGAGGGAGCTCCATGGGCTTCCCTGGCTACAGCTGCAGGAGCAGCAGGAGGATCTTCCTCATCTCCCACAGCTTTGCCCTGGGCCTCTGCTGACAGTATGTATCCACAAAAGAAATGCCATCACACTTTTGGTTAAAAAGCATTGATTCCCGCTGACAGTAATTTCTGATAATCCAGTCCTGTTGGAATCAGACTAACTAGACATTGGAGGGAAGGGCCTTTACTAATCTCCTAATTAGTAGTTTAAAATTCTAGCACAACTTCCATAGGTGTGAATTTAAACTTGGCAAAATTGATATTAATATCACGAAAAAGTAAGTATTTAAATTCTTAAAGTTGGCCAAACCAATTCATACAAATCCTTAAATCCAAGATCAGTAGTTACTGCCTCTTGCAGTAATCTCAGTGATTTGTGATGATTTCCTTATAATCCTCTTTAATATGCTGCAGAAGCTGGCAGGACAGTTGGAGAAGAATTCTGATTGGGATGAAAAACATTTTTTGTATATAAATGTGTAGCTGTGACTCTGAATTGGACAAGATAAGAATTTATAAAACATGGGGCTCCACACGTTACAGACTGAAACCTGAGGCGTTTAATGCTCTTGGGAATGTGGTATGGTTCTTGGGGTGATCATGTGCAAGGCCAGGAGCTGGACTTCAATGATCTTTGTGGGTTCTTTCCAATCATATTCTATGAAATGAGAAGAGACACGGCACAGGCCTCTTTGTTAGCTGGTAGCATTTTTGCTTTTTCTGGAGTCCTCCTCTCACTGTAATATCTGTATGTTTTCAAATGTTAAGTGCAAAGGTATCATTGTACATTCATTTTAAACGATGAAACAACTGGCTGTTCTTCAGAAACTATCCTGTTGTTGTATTTATGAGAATCTGTAAGCCTTACCACAAAATCCCTTCATTTCACTGCTTAACAGGAGAAGGAAATGCCTGGCTGGGCATTGTGAATGTCACCCAGGCCCCCGGCCTGATCTGTGCTCCCTCTGAGACCTACTGAGAGAAACACGGTCTGAAATGGCAGCCTTGGAAAGAGCATTTTGTTCAGTTGTTCAGCCATCTAGAGCCCAGCAAGATCACAAGAGAGTTTTGGTTTCCTTTCCCTGTGGAAGATTAATTATAAACGTGACTAAAATTTTCAAATTCTACAGCTCCTCTCACAACTGAACTTTCCTGACAGGGAAAGATGACTGTCCCTGCTTGCAGGACTTGAAGATTTCTTGCAACTCTTTCCAACCTGGTATCCCAGTCTCTTTAGCACACTATTTCTCTTCAAGTAAAGCAGTAGTTAAATTATCCATGCTTCGCTGGTGTGCTGTGTGTTATTTTACATTAGGATAAACGTAGCTTACTCCATTCCATGCTATGTTTTGGCAATTTTCAAGCTGAGGTTGGGAAAGAGATCTTGCAGTTTTCCCCCATGTAACTGTAAACATAGCTGAATAATAGAGAACCTAAAGAGCCTTTCAAACTGTCTTCACATTAATGGTGTCACTAAATATTTAAAGAGGAATAAAACACCTTGTAGTCTTGCTTTTTTTAAGTAAAATTGCAATAGATGCAGCCAGAACTCTCACTATTCAGGTGTACAACAGAACAAAACAAAACCTGCTTTGAAGCCTTGTCAAAGGAGGTTTTCTTCTCAGTGTACCTGGGATCTGCCATAAGTCTGACATCTCAGGTGTTCTATGTTAAAAGAACGGATTAGGTAGCTTAAATAGTTCTAAAGCAAAAGCTAGTGATTCATGTATCCTGTCATGTATTTTCTGTCCCTCGCCAAACTTTGTTGCTCAAGCTGTCTGCATAATTTTCTTAAAATCTTAAAAATCTTCCTAATCTATTAAAGTCTTAGTGAATTCAACCTTTCTAATCTCTTCTACCAAGAGTTTGTTTTATTTGCTGTGGGTCCCACTGTTGTCTCTGATTTCTGACCTGCGTTGCCCACACCCGCTCTCCCAGGGCAGGGAGAAAGGAGAGCACAGTGACACTCTCAAGTATTTTCATTGTTGACTATTAAAAACTTGATAGAGTGATAACTCAGTTCAGCCTGTGAGTATCTGGGGTTTTCATTTCACTGGCTGAGATCTGCCTAAAGGAGCTTATGCCCAGTTGGGCATTGTAAAGGTCTCTGGTCTGAATAGATTGTGTCACCTCAGCCTCTTCCCATGCCTCTTGATAGCTTAACTCCAAGGTTCTGTTTTCCAGCTGGTCCTTTGATGTGCTTTCTGGTGTTTCTCTCCCCATAAGGAGAGTATCCCATCATCCACCTGGAAGAACCACTGTGAATCCCAAAGCAGCAGATCCCTTACGGGGAACTCCCAACCCCTCTGACTCCTGTGCTGTTACTCCTACCTGGACAGACAGTTCCTATGGTTGTCTTCCCCTTTCCCACTGTCAAGGCCCTTTAAAAACACCATCCCCTGCTGTCTCAGAGAGGAAGTTTCTTCAGCGCCAGTACAAATTCCTAAATCCTGATTTCACTTTGGTCCACAGACTGAGTGGTTTAAAGCTGCTCTAGATTTCAGCTCTACTTCCTCTCTCAAGAATCCTTGTGTCCTGGTTTGGTTTTGTTCCAGTCAGACAGGAATGGCTCTGGAAGTTTTATTAAGTCTGTTCATATCCATTAGATGATGGGCTGCATTACAGTGTGTTACCAGTGTGAACATCAGCCTTGCTGAAGGCTTCTCACAGCTCCTCAGTATGTGGTAAGTAGCTTCACTCTCAAGACTGCAGGGTTGTTTGGGAACAGGGCAGTGCTGGGATTGCTGCTCCAGCACACAGTGCCACAGCCACAGATGTGTGGTGGTACTGTAGGTTCCTGCTGGTCAGCCCGGGTCAGACAGACACATCTGTTGTTGCTCAAAGATCAGGGTGGGAGCGGGGATACTTCCTGGTAATCCTTCGTGTCTAGTACTGCCTGTTCAGCCTTTCCCGGTGTCTCTTTGCTAGAGGTGGCTGTTTTGGGTGAGGGGAACAAGGTATGAGAACACACTGTAATACTTAATGCCTGCTCTTCTCTGGGAGGAGACAGAGGAATGTGCCTCATGCAAACTCCAGTAGGGCTAGAAGGTCTTGTTCTAACAATTTTAACATACCCAGAGTTAGAATAGCACTTTGGGACACACTTTGCAAGTATTTCACAGATAAATACTTCTTTCCTTAAGCATAGCAAATACATGTAATGCTATTTATTTGTTTAGCCTAACTTACTGTGATAATGGTTTGCTTTGGAACTAAATCCCAAAAAATATTTTAGTGCATGAAGCTGCATGTTTTTCAGCCTCCAAAGTGGAGGGTCCTGAGAGCTGAAATCTCCAGTTGTTCATTGTTCCATTCCTTCAGACTTGCTCATGTGGTACTAGAAGCAACCAGAAGCTCTGCAAATGCTTTTCTGTTCTACCCTGCACGTCCTGGAATCGTGCAGCATTCAGCAGGAACATGGTATGGGTGCCAAAAAATGAATGATCTTTAATAACCCTGGGGTGGAATGGTCTACTTTTATAGCAGCAAGTTTATGCCTAATGAGATACAGACATTCCCCTCTCCATATTTCTGTCCAGTGTATGCTGCAGGATAAACAAACCTGGTGTGCTGCTGTATCAAAGCAGTGTTCAACGAAGGCCTGACTCACAGTGATACAGATTGGAGAAGGAAGGTTTGGTAGAGCCCAAGATCTTCCATAATTATACACTAATTCTGTGTAAATATCTAAGAAACCCTAAGGTAGGAATTCAGCAATTTTTTGGTTGTTTTGCTTTCTGAAACCAGAAAGTGAGTTCAGTCAAAGCCGGAGCTGATTAAGCACCTCTCAGGACTCATCCTTGTAGCTGTGGTGGTTTGAGTATGAACCAACTCAGACCACCAAAACAGAGGAAGACTCACAGCTCTCCTGGCTCCTGTGCACTGCTCCTTTGAGCCTGACTAACAGTCAGAGCAGCTGGAACACAAGGACTCACCAAAGGAACAGTTGTGTTTATTCCATTACTCAACAGCTATTACCCAAATGAAGTCATAACAGCCAATAAGACCCCATAAAATTATAATGCTTGAGAATACATTAACTTGTCTGCATTGAACCCCTTTGAATATTGTCTTCCCAACTTCTCCACTGCAGTAGAACAGCTATAGCACTTAATCTTGTTATTGCTCTGGAAAGAACAGTGTGTTTTACTCAGCAGCACAAACCTGCCATCTGGCACATGAAGCATTGATGCAAAAACCTGGCTGTCCCACAGCTTCTTATGTGCTTTTCATAACTCCTCTTGAATAAATTCATGAACAGTGTGTAAGATGTCTTAAAGTCAAAACAGTCTTACAATTACTTCTCTTTTAAACAGGGAAAGTTCATATACACAAACAGTACATAACATGGCCACTGATATTCAATGCTGATGTTTTCTTTAACCACAATTTCTTGTGAATTGTGTCTTTCTGGAGTCTAGGTTCTCACAGTCATTTGATATCCTGTTCCCCAGATTAGCTATTCTGTAGATGTTTACACTGCAACATTCAGTTACATGTGTAACAGGATTACAGATACCCACGTGGCCAGTCAGTGGTAATGATTTCAGCCGGCAGTTTTTGACTCTAAGAAAAAAAACAATCATGTCACCCTAACCAGAAATCAGAACCTCAGCACATAAAAGCTGTATGTATGTATACCTACATGTTTTTGTGCATGTCATGCACAATATTTGTATCTTAACTTCCCTTTTGGTTTTTTTTTCTTGCAATAGTTTTCCATTCCATTCATTTCCATACTCCCAGCCAGGACCCCCAAAAACCAAAGGATTAAATTAAAAGGAACAAGTTCAGTTGAAATGAGAAGTGTTATTTTCCTGTTATAAAACATCTCACCAGATCACAACAAGCCTTTATCTTTGCAAGGCAGTTCTTTCACTCCTGATAGGACATAAGCTACCACAGTACAGACTGTACTTACAGCCATTATTTCAAATGTGGGACCTGATCAGGCAGTGATGGGACAAACACACCTGAACCTCTAGGATATATGGATGTTCAACAATTTCTGTTAAGATACATACTCTGAACATACGGGCAGTTGTTTTCTGGCTCAGTCAAATACCTGTGCTAGTCCTTTTCATACCATCGTCCATAGAGAGCAGCTGTCAGGAGGCCAGAAGATGTTCTATTTTTGCTTAGGAAATAGTAGTTGTTTTTCCAGCCCATGTGATCAGCAAAGTCCAAGGTAATACCAGATGTCAGCAGCAAAGGGAAGATGTAAGGGGTGCTCATATTTCCCCATAGCTGGAAATCTATCAGAGCAGTGGCATCTGTGACCTCCTGTCCACAAGTGCTAAAGCTGAGACCACCACACTTCACTAAGGCACAGGCCTGGACATAGTATGTGCCATGCACTGTATGGAGCCCATCAAAAACTCCCAAAGCATATAATTCATCAGTTAAAACAGCTCTCTGATAGTTTAAGTAACAACAAAGGGTATTGGCACAAACCTGGACCTCTCCTTTTTCCCCCCATACAGGAACAAAAGTGAAGTTGTCATACATCATTTCTGCATAAAAATAAGGAGGTGACTGTTCCTTTCCTTCTTCAGAAACTCTACCAGGAGTCTCTTCTTGCTCCTTAAAGCAAACTTCATCATCCAGTGAGGTGCTCGTAGAAGTCCTGCATGAGTCATGTAAGTTCTCTCTAAATTGTACATTACTCTCTAAATTGGTTTTATAATCTGTAGTAATCACAGGAATTTCTGCTACTATGAGCTTACCACCATAGCTTTCCATGTCATGGTAGATGAATGATTTGACTGGAGTGTATATGCCACTCCCTGTCATGCCCAAGGTAGGGTGGTGGATGTTGGCTGCTAAAATATTGACATTGAAAGCTGTTGCAAAAGCTTGTTGAAATTCTACAGCAGACAAAAGCGGGAGCTGGTTCATCCAGGCAGTCGGATAAACAATTTGCTTCAAATTGTACTGTCTGATGAGGTTCACTGCAGGCTCAAAAAAGAGTATATCAAAGCAAGTGAACATGCCAAACTTGCCAGCAAAAGGGGTGTCAAAGAATGCATAGTCTGGCTCAGGAGGGGTGTCGAAAGCGTACTCAAAGTACAGGTTGTGTTTGCGGTAGGTGGCCAGCAGCGTTCCGTCCGCAGCGAACGCCACGTTGGTGTTGAACTGGTACCTCCCGTCCGCCGGGCACCGGGGATCCGTGCGCTCACACGGCTGCTTGGTCCCTAAGTTGGCCACAAGGAATATCTTGTTCTTCAGAGCCATGCAGCTCAGGCGCTGGACGACCTGGAAAACAGCATGGAGAAATGCAAGCGCTTCAGAATGTGGTGGAGTAAGTTTTACTTTAGCAGCTATGACTTATTGAATACTTCCCAAATTAATGTTTTCAACTGTGTTCAAAATTGAACACATTTGACCATACCCGTATAATTTAAAAGCACTGATGATTTCGTGACAAAAGCTACTGGAACAGGTAGCTTTGTAGGCAGAAAGGTATTTCAGATGTTAATTTTAAAATAGCTCTGAAAAAAATTATCTGAGTTTTATTTCCTCAGAAGGAAGTAAGTAAATAAATCTGTTCCAAGGGTGTTAATTTTTAGAAACTTGTGACTTGTAGGAGCACCAATGGCTTTAAAACACCGTATGTCAACTGAAAGCTTTGCCAAAGCAGCATAACTGATCTGTGTGTGCCTTTAGAACAGCAAATGTCTAACAATGATCATCTGTACCTGGATGTTTTTACTATAAATTTTTAAAAAGCAATCACTAGCTATGACTTAGAGAAGCAGAGATGGAAAGGGATTGACTTTGCATATTACAGAAAAGAAATAGAAAATGTTGCAGAGCACAGTATTGCTGGGATATTTGTTCCATATCAGAGTGCTGTACCAAAGACTGACATTACTGCAGTCTCCAAACAGCACCTGCATGCCAAACTGAGTTCTTGCTTGCTTGGCCATGATCATTGGTAACAAAGATTCATAGGCCAAAACAGATCATTGTTTACAACTGCGATTCAGGTTTGCACACCAATTCTGCTTAGTAGGTACACGCATGATTTCTTTCATTATATCGAGTTCTGTGATGTTAGTAAGAATTAACAGTCTGTATTTACTAAGGGTGGTTATTTTCAGTTCAGGTCCAGAACAGTCAATGACAATACTATTTTTGTAACACCAGGTCACATCTTACGTAATCACGCTTGGTCCGTGTCAAGCTGTGACTTCAATTACGTTGTAGCAGGTAAGTCCTGTTACTTGTGCTAATTGTTTGACACATGATTGCTGAGTCAAAATGCTGTGATGTCATAAAGTCATTAAACCCGAGTAACGAGAATGCACCAAAAGTGAAGATTCTACTATGTTCTTTTATATAAAAGGATGTTGTTCAAACTAAAATCACACACAGTGTATCTTACGAGAGAGCAATTACCATTTCAGAGGTTGGGGAGGAGGAGATGACAAATCCAGATGGTTCATATACAACTAATTTCCTTGCATGTATGGATCTAAACCCTCCTCTGCTAAGAATGAAACCAGCAGAGCCTGAGCATCCTCGAAAACAGAATCTGGTCCTAGGAGTTGTTAAACTTCTTGCTTACTTCCCTAAGCAAACCAACCTGAGCTATTTCCCACTTGGAGCACAAACACAGCACTCAGTTATCCCACCCCTGCAGTCATCACCCCTACATTTACCTCTGTGTCATTGAACAGATAGGGCTCTCTGCAGGGATTCCACTTCCCCGAGTGTGAATGCGGAATGAAATCCAAGTAAGGGTAAATGGAGCTTCTGGTGAAGTTGAAGCCATGGATTCCATCTTCAGGAAAAACAATGATCTGTGCCCCCTGTATGTAAAACAAAGACATGTTTTGTAGGCAAAGCAAGGGAAAAGAGGGGATCTCATGGGTAAAAAGAGCTAAGGAAAGTTAAGGATAATCCAATTATGTTCTGCCAAAAATGTAGCTTGAAGATGTCTTTACTTCGACTTCATCTTAGGTGTAACTGTGTAGTAGGTGTGTCACTATGTGTACAAAAAAAGCTTATTTAACCTGACACATACCTTTATCTTGAAAAATAATGCATTTGGCACTATTTTAAGGGCATGCAAATGAGAGCATACCGCATCCAATTTCTTACCAAGGGTATTCTCCCTTCACAGGAGTCTTGAGAATGTCATCATTCAGGTTAAACACTGATGATGTTAAAAATTGCCTTAATTTTTTAATCAGAATTATGCTATTTGCAGATACACTTTGTCAAAGATGCAGCACCACTTAATTAGGTATAGGGTTGGACAGGGTACTGGGAGTGTTGATTTCAGAAACAGCTTCACTGTGGAAGCAGTACACAGTCTGGTAGAAATGTAGCCATGCCAGAGGCTCTGCCTGAAGTTCAGGAAGATCTGAACCATTCCTTAAAATGAGGTGGATTCTTCTTAAATCAGACACAGCACCAGCCACTGAAATTCCTGTTAGTTTTCAAAAGTCAGCTCAAATGTGTTACCTTTGTGATGGCTTTGGGATAATTTATGTGTCTCGGGTGCAGGGCTGCATAAAAATTGCTTCTGCCCAATCATCTGAACTTCTCAAAAAAACGCCATCATGTTTTCAAATTATATAAAAATAGTAATTATTCTCTCCCAGAACAACAGATCTGTGAAAATTGCAAGTCAATTCTTCTCTGTGTAGGGCCAGTAACAATTGCTTCCTGTCACTAGAACCAGCTTTGGGTTTTCTTGGGAGGGGAGGAAAGAGGGCTATGCATAAGAACAGCTGGCAATACTAGTCTCTCTCCTCTAAATATATATAGACTGAGAACCATTCCATGGTGGGTAGGAGAAAGGAATGGAAAACTTTAGTTCCACGAAGTTGTTAAAGGCGGAATATTAATTTCCAAAGCATTTGACTTCCTTAGTTTTTAGATACATTCAGGAATTTCCATTGAGAGCACTGGAATAAAACCAAACCCAAGACAGCTGCCAGTAAGACAATCTTTCAAGGAAACCCTTCCATTTAAGAAAACAGAAAGGAGCTAGGTATTCAGACCAAAATAGAAAATTAATTTCCCTATACTACATAACTATAGGCGTGTTTTTCCAAGCTTGGAATAGCCCGAGTCAGGTGGGATGCTAATTGGCCTGATTCTTTTTCAGAGCTGCTGGCAGGTCAGATCGTCTGAAAGCCCAGACCATAGTTATGTATATAAATACAGCTTTAGTTGCCTGGGAACGCAAATGTGAAAGATTGTCTCCAAAGAGCACTTCCTCTATATATACCCAGGGCACGCACAAGTGCTGCCCGGAGCTGGGCCGTACCTGCCTGGCAGCAGCCAGCACCTGCTGCTCATAGACGTCGAGGTTCCTGCCCATGAGCTCCAGCGCCGAGCGCCGCTCCACCAGCGCCGCCGGGCTCGGGCTCAGGATGGACTCGTGCTCGTACACCGCGGCCACGTAGTGCCCCTCCCGCCTCACCCGGCCTGACACTGCTTGGTAGAAGAGAAAGCAGAGGGGCAGCTTCCAGCACAGCGCCACCATGGCGAATGCCATAAATCTAGAGAAAAAACAAACAAACAGGGGGGTGGGGGGAGCTCGAGCGAAATACCATGCCAGGAATTTAAATTTACAATTAAATAAGGATGGTAACTGAGGCTCTCAGCAGTGTGTGGTGTTTTTAAGTTCCTGAATGACCACGTGCATGTTGTTTCTAAACCTTAAATCCATCTACACCGGTGCTTTAAATAACTGTGTCCTGTTCAAAAGTGCTTTAGTTTCATATATAGTTCTACTGATCTCCTTGCTTGGTTTCCCTTTATAATTAACATTCATTTATAGATTATTTCACCATATATCAAAACATCTTTGAGAAAAGTTTAAAGCAGCTCACAAATTTGCAGTTCCTCCCCCATTTGGTGATGGGGGATATATTTAAAGGTAGCATTTCCTAAAATTACTTGGAGACTGTATTTAGTAGTCAAGCAGAAATAGGACTTATTTTATCAATACTGAAACAGATAATTGCCAAGAGAATTACACTAGACACTACTTCTGCATCTATCTATCTGTCTATCTATCATAAAAATGCATCTCCTAATGGATTACGAATTCACTGTATTCCAACTCCACACATGAAACAGGCAAATATTTCTCCTACAGTGCAGCTTTTTTGAACATTTATAAAAATGCTGAGTGCAATTCAGATCCACATTCCTCCCATACGATGCAGATAGGTAAGGTTAAAAATGCTTTCATAATAATAACAATAAATCAAAAATCCATACAAAATGGAGAAAATTTGCATTAGTTAGCTTTTCTTAGAAAACAATTAAGAATTATTGAGTCTGGAAGGCTGGGGCACTCTCTGCAATACGGGCTCCCCATGTAACCTTTTGACTTCCCAAGTTAGGAAAGGACTTAGAACAAGGACTGACACAGTCAGTGGTTGTGCAACACTTCAGAAAGACTATTGAAATGCCTTTTAATTCAGAATTATTCTCACAACATGAGAATTCTGTATTTGTCACCACAGTGTCACTAGTATCATTAAGGAATTAAATCTCAAATATCAGTGACGTTGGAAGAGCGTGCAGGGGAGATCTAGTGGTGCTATATATTGATAGCTCTAAGTTCAGTTATTGACTTTTTAATTGTATTTGCTCTCTGGGAACTTGTATCCAAGGAAAAAAAAATGTTCCAAAACAGTCTTAGTGCCCTTCAGTATTTGTGATCTACAACTCCCTGAATTTTTCCAAAGCAAATACAGACTGACAGACACATGCATGAAGAGTCTTCTCTAGATCCCATTAGGAGTTCAGCACGAAAAAAGATCATTTCTAAACTAATACAATCTTATTTTTATTCATGTTATATTAAATGTAGCTTTGTACCTAAAAAAAGAAAGTCTATGGCAAGTTAACTGAAAATATCTCTTTGCTTGAATTCCAGGATGAAAAGCAGCTAATAATAATCCTCAATACTGCTTTTTTCTTCCTAAACACCAACTGTTTAGTACCTAACAATGAACAAATGGAAAAAGCATTTAGTAAGTACTATCTTAGTTTAAGGCACTTGCTTCCTTCTAGGAGCTCTACATTCTATTTGCAACAGTGGTTTGATAGCAGCACAATCCCATGTAGGACAGCAAAATCATAACCTTGGTGCCCATGGGAGGCAGAAGAATTGTTTGCTCAACCAAAAAGTCTTAACATGTAATAGTAACACTTCTAAGGGTAAAGGAGTAGCTTAGCCATTCAATGCTGCTAAGCTCAACTACATATTCCTATTTCCTTGAGCTTTAATTAGCCAATGTGTCCAGGCATACATGCCTTCAAGGGTAAATTTATTTAAAGTGTGATAAAAACAGAATAAAACCTTGGCCTCTCTGTAATCAGATGGATTAGAGATACTGCATTTATATAAACAGTTTTGAAAAGTGATGTATGACAAGCTATCCTTGCTATTCTCCATGTTGAGGAAAACATTCAGTACTTTTTGGGGGTTATTTGGCAATGCACGTCAAGAATAGAGGGGTCTCCTTGTCCTGTGCAGCTCAGGTTTGCAAATGAAATACCAAAGCACACGTGAAGATATAAAGCAGCAGCAGGAGGAGGGAGTTCAGGGGTGGGAAACCTCTCACAGTTAAGGAACATACTGAAAATAAACAAGCTGTGTTGCATTTCACTGACAAAACTCTCTTTTCTATTTCTTGTCACCTCTTCAAAGCCAAAATGCCTATTTAGGACAGGAATGGGTTCTAGTCAGCTGCTCCTTAATAAAGTTGTCAACTAAGATGTAATTAAAATTCATCATTACTAGCAATGGAAGAAGTTGGAGAGTTTCAGATCACGAGATGGAATTGCTATGCAGTAGAAAAACTGCCTTTTTTTTTAAGCCAAACACACTAACAGAAAAAAATTAACAGGTAATGAGCTTCTACAAAATGTTGTATTTTACAAACATGCTTGGAGAGTTGTTATTTTTCTACCACGTTTCATTTCCTGGTGGTCAGAAACACTCAGAAGTACTAACCTGAATCTCTTCCTCATTTAGATGCACAAGAGGTTTAGCACTGAACAAGCAACTACACAATCCCATCTGGCTGAACCTGGGCCAACTAAAATAACTAAAATAATTCCTCCGAGTCCAGCCCTGGGTTGTGATTACTGCTGATCCTACAGATGATGGCTGAACACTTGTGTGAGTGCTCCCTAAAGCTTTTCCCGTCTGACAGCTTAAACAACAGGACTCTGCTATCTCATGGATTGCTTCTAACACGGAGAGCCGTGACAAGCCCCAAGGCTGGGCTTGGGTGTATTAGACTTTCCAGCCAAAATAAGGATACCAACAGGGTTTACTCAGCCCGTAGGCTGTTGAGATTCCAAATATGTCTCTGACACATTCTGGATGTTTTTACTACTGGGAAGTGCTATACCATCCCATAAATCCTTTCCTTGAAAAGACGTTAATTTGCTTAGGATCCACGGAGCTGTCACCTCAGCTGAACCACGACTTTAAATTTTCATGACCTGAAATGCTTTACACTTTTATTTCTTTTTATGTCCCTTTCCTGTGATTTATGTGGTCTTTTGCCTGATAGCCAGGCTTCGGTGGCATCATGTCACCCAAATATAAATATTTCATAGCAGTATTACTGTTCCGCAGCCACAATATTCCAGTTATAGTTCCACACAAAGGGTAAAAAGACTGGTGTTCAAGTCTGGATGCCAAGTTTTCCCCCCTAGTCACATTGCAGACTGTCTTCCTATTCACCTTTTCAGAACCATCTAATCCCAGTGTGCTGTGAAGGAAAGCATCCAGTCACTCGCTTTTCAACAATTTTGGAAACTTAGAAGTCTGTCACCTGTCACCACACCTGGATGTCTACAGAAAAAAGCAACACCCTCCTTCTTCGCACTTCTACACTCAGAAGAATCCAACAGATGTTGAAATAACAGAGGCAGCACAGCACTAGTCTGGGTCCTCCTAAGTGGTTAATAGCAAATGCATGTTAAGCTATGCCTAACATATAGTATAGTAACATAAATAGCAACATAAGCAGTAATAAGCAATAATTGTAACAGTAATGATTACTAGGCAAATATTCAGTTGGCTATGAAAAAATAAAGTCTTTTTTAGGTTGAATGATATTAATGGATTGTGATGTCGCTGCCATTCTAATGTATATTATACAACATATTATAAAAATACATAAAATATCGTGAAATTCAAGGGTTTTTTCCACTGATCCCTCCTGTCTACTGCTTTTATTTGCCGCATTATATTACAGTATTTTACTATGAAGGTTTTTTGTTATCTATGTCATCTGTGTTTTGTTATCTACGGTTTTTTGTTGTTTGGCGAGTGAGGGCGAACGGAGCGCTGCCATCGTTAGCGGTTCGGCTGGACAAACCGAGAGCGGTGGCACGGACAAGCCGGAGCGTGGGGCAGGGACATGTCACCCGTGTCACTTCGGTGCCGGGATGGGCAGAGCCGGACTAAGGGGCGCGCGCCAGCCCTCAGCTGGGATTTTGGGAGGGTGTCTCGCACTCCTCTGGCGCTCCTCCTGGTGAGCGCGGCCGTCGGGCACCGGCACCTCACGCAGCCTGAAGCCTACTTTGCCCCGTTCCGCGTTCGCCGCCTCCGACCAACCCCACTGCCCCGGGTACCCGCGCGGCCCTGCGGCTCACGGAGGCCATCGGGGCCGCGGCGGGGCCTGCAGCGATCCCACCCTCCCCGCTCCGTACCGCTCCCGGCCATCCCCGCTCCCTNCGCGAGCCTCACGCTGGCGGCCCGGCGCCTCCTGCCCTCTGATTGGCTGCGCGCTCTGGCCAATAGGAAGCTGTCCCGGTCTCCGCCCCGCGCCGCCCGCCAGCGGGGTCGGAGGTGGGTCCCTC
>VWZT01013264.1:76131-188351 GCA_013397055.1 Pachycephala philippinensis
CCCGAGCCTGCCCCTTCCCGAGCCTGCCCCTTCCCGAGCTCCGCCGATGCCCCCGTTCCCAGCAAGCAATGCCGAGGGTCCCCTGCGGCTCTTGCCGTGACAGCCGGACGTGCCTCCTGCGCCTCCTTTACCGTGACGAAAACTCTCGTGTTGTCTCTGAACGTGAGATGCTGCTGACCTGGCACGGGTCTTGAGAGAAGACTTTGCGTTTGGGCTGTGAAACACAGAAAAGTAGTTCAGTTGTAATCCAGATAAGCGTAGTCTTCTTTATCTCTGTGTTTCTGTGGGCATGGTACTATCCCAACAATTTCTTGGGGCCTTTTTGCCGCTAATTTTCTGTGAAAGTGTAAAAACACAAGGTGCCATGAGGCATTTTCAGAGTAGTAGGCATATTTCAGGAAGCTGACATACTGAGAATCAGGAAAGTGACATAGCAGAGATGCTCCAGGTAAGAACTGGTCAGTAGAAAGCACTAAACACACATTGACTGAGGTACTGAACCATTGTCCCACTGCTTGTAGACCCCTAAAATCCAGGGCTTTCACAACCACAGAGGGCTGAGCTGCAAACACTAGCTGATGCCAGCTCTATATACTTCCACGGTGACCTGTGAGCTTCTCTGGGATTATCTATGTTGTTACATTTTAGTTTTAGGCTGCCTGTGTAGTTAGCATATCTGTGTTTGGCATGTGCTTATTAAAGCTGTCTTTTGGGAAAAAGGTCTGACTTTTTCCAACATTTTTCTTTGTAGAATGTTGAATACATGTTTGGCATTGTTGGTATTCCAGTCACTGAAATCGCAATTGCAGCCCAGGCAGTTGGAATAAAATATGTGGGAATGAGAAATGAACAAGCTGTAAGTATATATCTGTAGTGGGACCAGCCCTTTCCTTAACTGTTTTACAATGGAATGAAACCCAGTTTAAGTTCTCTTACTAGAAATAAAGGGGTCTCTGAATGTTGCTTTAAAGAACCTGTACAGAAGCAGCTGCTGTTATTTTGGAATAATGGAGAACATTTGGTGCATTGGGTTGAGTGTTTCTTTGTGCCCTTCTTTCCCCACTTCCATTTTAAAGGGGCCCCTCCAAAGGGAGTTGCATCTTCTTTAGTTTAAAAATGCTATTCTCCAATAAGGGAGCAAGAATAGGAAAAAAAGAAAAAATAATCATTTAAAGACAGTATGTGATAGAGAATAAAAAATGATCAAATTTATCTTCTTCAAGTGATATATTGTCAGATTTTGTCTGCCAGGTTTTGAGATGCTCATCCAAGGCTTTTTGTTTTTCTGTAGCTTTCTACACACTTTCCAATATTCTTCATTATTAATTTTTTTTACTATTTTCTTTTACTGATGTCTTCCCTTCCAAACTGGGACAATATTATCATTCTCACTCCAATTGTTAGTATTTTAATTCTTTTTAGGACTTTATTACTTACATCTTTACTTTTTTTTTCCTTGTCTAAGTGGTGCTCTTAAGTGCCCAAAGAGGAAAGTTCTCCTGATTGATAAACTTGTTCTGACAATTTAAATAATTATGGGGTTTTTTCTTTAACTATGTTTTAAAAGCTCACGAAACAGCAAACCACAGAAAGTAACAATGCTTCCAAGTGCTCAAAATCAAGCATGAACATATGCTTAGACTCCCTTATTTTTGTGTATTTCAACTTTATTGTGTATGTATCAGAAATTAGAGTCAAGCTCGTCAACATTTTGGTGTTGTGCTGCTAGTTCTGCATTTGTTTGGTTTCCTGCAGTAGTAACTCTTTTAATCTCAGGAGTTTCTTGGGTGATCTGAGGATGAAGATGATAACCTCAGGTTTATACATCGTTTTCAAGACTTGCTGCACAAGATGGGGAGCTGGCTGCTCGCTACTGAACTGGTGGCAGATGGACCAGCAGCTCTCCATACTTGGAGCTGGTCTACAGCGGTTGCCAGTTTTCCTTAATTTATGTAGTTAATAACCTTTTGGATTGTCCCAGTCCTCAGCAAAGTATTGTAACAGTAGTTCTTCTAAAACAGGTGGTTGTGAGCTGTGTGTTTTTGCTCTCTAATCCTTACATCCTTATATTGGAATGTGAGAATTTAGAGGAATGCACATCTCTGTGGAAAATCTGTAACATATGAGAGAGGCAAATGTATACAGACATGTTTAAAAGGTGTATTTGAGTCTTTGAAGGACTGGGAATTCGGCACAGTCTTTATCTACCTGTAGGCCATTTAACAAATATTCTAGTTTTAGCTGTGGTTACTAACATGATTAAAATTAATTTCCTCATGTGTGTCTGTAATTAACAGAGAAGATTGCACTGCCAAATGTGATGCTGTTCTATTTTTTACTCTTTACTAGATGAAGGAAACAAGAAACATTCTGCTGTGTAGATGATGAGCTGCTTTTGCTTAGTGGAATAAAAATAACACAAAGACTTGTTTTAATGTCAAAATGTCAGGACTTCTCTTCTTTGGGGAGTGGAAAAGGATGAACGAAGATGAGAGTTTTGGTTTGTTCTTTATCCTCAGTGAATAATAGAGTAATTGCTTGGAAGAGGAGAGGGTGAAAGGTCATATATAGTATATTCAAGATATACTCAATATTTGTATGTCATAGATTTAAATGTCTCAGTTGTGTGGTCTGGCTGTGGAGGATGTGTATACAGCTGCTTCCTTTATTGGTGAAGGCAGCTGTGTATGATATAAGATATATGGAAAATTAAGGGGTTTTTTCCAGGGGTTGAGTTTCTACCTCATATCTAGGCCAGATGTTGCAAAAAGATTTCCCTGTAAAAGTGGTAAAAGTTTAATTAGTAGTGTTCATAGGAAATAGGGCCCATAAACAAATTAAAACACAAAAAAACCCGCATGATAAGATAATAATCAAACAATGTAGTTGTTGGTTGGCATCCTTATGTTGTTATTCTGCCCAGGATGGTGGTTGGAGTCCCAGTCCCTGGCGGTGTTCAGAAGTGACTGGACATGGCACTTAGTGTCATGGACGAGTTGCCAAGATGGTGATTAGTCACAGGTTGGACTCAATGATCTTGGAGGTCTTTTCCAACCCTAATGATTCTGTGAAAAGCTCATAAAACTGCAGAACAGAAACACCTGATTAAAGCATGAAGCTAAAAGCAGCACTACCAAAAGCCATAAGCCAGTCTCCTGTGGCCTGTAATACGGCATAAGCTTGCCACAAGCAGTTCACCTGCATCCATGTGCCCTTTGAACACTGGAAAATTGTGTTGCAACTCCACAGGGGCGTGTGTTTTGTGTATCTGTCCCTGGGTAATTAGAGATTGCTGTGATTGTTTAGAGGACCGATAACCCAGATTAGTTCTAAACTCCAAAAACCCCCTTTCTTATATGGTTATTTGTTAACAACACACATTGCTTATGTTTAGTTCTTAATCTTTAATAATAAGTATCACTATGTATTCATAGCAATGTCTTGATATTTGTATCCTGAGTTAGTTGTGAGCATAGAATATGCGGGAGTTGGTGCAGCTGTCGAGGGCATAGGGCTCGAGAACCCTTTACTAATGGCAGCTGGAACCAAAGTGGGCATCTTATCACCACAGTACTCAATAATAACTAAAAAATCAAATCTCAGTTATATTTACAAAAGAAAGAGACAGGTTCTAAGGCCAGAAGCTTACTGTAAAAAAATTACAAAATATTGCACAATGAGGTTTTTTTCGATTAAGTGTTTGAACTTGCTGATTTCAAGACAAGAGCATGAAAATATGAGTGGGCAATGTCACATGTGAATTCGTGGGTTCTGTTGTCACCTGTAAGCTTCTGTTTCTGCTTGATCACATACTGTCTTTTTACCAGGTGAAATTTACATCCAAATGTTTAATATCACTACAGGAATAGCATAAAAACATACTCTGCAATAACACTGCTGATAAGCTATGCAAACACATGTTGTGGATGTTACTTTTGTGATTTTGATTCAAAACACAATTTTTCTTTAAATGTCAACATAGCTAAAACCAAGTGTGCTACCGAAGTGGAATGAGAAGTATTTCAGCAGCACAGCTTGTAAGAGACAATCCCAAATTGTCTAATTATTGTCTCCAGTGTGAGATTTCAACCTTTTGCTTGGTTTTTGAAATACAGTATTTCTGAAATACGATTCAGAATGGCTGGATTTCTGCTTGTTGTCTTTCTCCTGCAAGTCCCTCTTCCGTGTTAGTCCAGAAGGCAGTGGAAAGCAGACGTTTCAGGCATTGTTCTATTCATTTTGCTTCCGTGGTTTTAGTTGGGTTTTTTAACCTGGTTGATTTTTTTCTTTTTCGAATCCCAAATATTCCTAATGTAATATCTTGTAACAACAGGAGCCTGAAATGTGGAGAGAAGTGAAAAACAGTCTTGAGATTCTTCACAATCTTTATGGACACATCTTATAATGGGAAGGGTGAAGTGGTGCTTGTACTTTTAAGCTCTAATAGTCAGGGAAGAATTATTTTTGCTATTTTTGTTGAAAGTTGTGTACAAAATATCATTAAATGTATATATAATAATAATTGTATCATTAACACCAATATGTTCAACAGGCCTGTTATGCTGCATCTGCTGTTGGATATTTGACTGGCAGGTATGTAAAGAGTCTGCAAAGCTGCAAAGAAATGCTCACTAGTTAAGAGTGAGTTAAGAATTACCATTTTTTATTTCATCACCTAGAATAACAAGTGTCTCTGCCTGAATTAAAGTGCAAAAAGATTTGTGTTGAATCAGATGCACTTCTTCCAGTATGAGCTTTCTTCATTGGTAACTGCTAATAAAGTGCAGTTGAGAAAACTGCAAACATAAGTTTATCAAATTTGCATATAAATGTTAGATGGTGGAGCAAATGTCATAGAAGTAGTCAGCAGCTGTGTTAGGATAAGCCTGTGTATTTTGCACACCTCTGTGTGGGTGGCACATAATTGTTCACTTGCTTTTCCAGTTGGATTGATACAGCTTCATAGTTTCTGATTTCTATGTCTGTCTTTAGTCATTCATACAAATTCCTAGCCGTTCATGAATTTTGATGACATGAGTAAAACGTTAATATTCTATATTTCAGCACCATACTAATTTTAGTTGATTATTTATTTGATGTTCCCTGTGCTCACTTTCCTTTTCTCTCTTTCTCTTTTTTTCTTTTTGTATTTTCCCTGTAGACCAGGAGTATGTCTTGTAGTGTCCGGTCCAGGTTTCTTACATGCCCTTGGTGGGATGGCAAATGCAACCATTAACTGCTGGTAATTTAACTCTATTTTCCCTTTAAAATTCCAATAATAACGTGTTGTTATTTGTTTCAGATGTTGAGCTCCACGCTATGTAGTATTCTACTTTTTTTCCCTCTTTCATGTGGATGATGAGAAACAAATTCTTCCTTTATCAACCTTAAAATTAATTTTGTTCCATTTTCTGTATTCTCATGGATAAAATTCTTCTTTTTGTCCTAGTCCATTGTGCATATATTAGAAAATCTATCAGTGTAGCTGGTTGTATGGATGTGTTTGAAAAGGGAGTCAGTATTAGCCTGTAATGCTTTCTTGATCGTGGAGATCATCTTAAAGGTGTTTTCTAAATTTAAATTCATACTACCTTTGAATTACTATATTTCATATGTGAATCAATTGACAACTGCATTGTTAAAATCCCTATTTGCTCCCCACACAGACATTTAGAGCAGTAATTAAGTATTGAATTAAATTATGTACAGAGGGATAGTATTTACTCCTATACGCCTTCACTGAGACATGACAGCTTTATCTGGTCTGCTGCTGAAAGCTGTGCAGAAAGCTGTACTGAGATATTTTGGGTAGAAGCTGTAGCAATACGAAGCAGATGTGTTCACAGAACAGAATGTGATCCAGAACAGTGTGATCTGGAACACTGAACAACATCCACAGTGGCTGATGGACAAGGGAAGCTCAGTAATGGGAACGCTAACAAATCAAGTCTGACATTTTGAAAAAAGACCTCTAGTGTTCAAATTCTTTTTTTAAAAAATGAGTTATTGACTAAAGTTTTGCTGTCACTATGTGACCTTGGACTAAAAAAGGAAGATCGTATGAAAACCTTGCTGTTGAACAGTCAGGGGTTTGGTTCTAAGAAGGAAATGTTCATGTCATTTACTTATGGATTTGCAGGAGACATTTTTGAGGGTAAAATGCATTTTCGAGGGTAAAACCTCTTGATGTTTCATGCTGCAAATTACCTGCCATGCTGCTGCCTCCTGTCCTGTCTAATTCTGAGCAAGATTTTGTACCTCAGTCTGGCTATGACAATTGAATCCAAAGACAAGTGTGTGATAGTTGGTAAGATTTGGAGTAAACACTAGCATGCTGAAGTACCATGCTCTTTCCCTGAAGCTGCAGTTAAATTTTTTTTCAGTTTACTGAAGTTCTTCTCCTGCAAGTCCATAAGACTTAGCATTATTAGTTTCATTATAGTCAATGTTCTTTCAATGCCTCATTATATAGTCAATGCCTCATTGTTGTTTTTGACTTGCTTTATAAGCACTGCTCTTCAAAATATCTACAATATTGTGACAGTAGTACTATTGTCACAATATTGTAGACATGTTGAAGAGCAGTGCTTTCCTTGAGGGAAAGACTTCTTTCTAGTTAGAATTATGTAAAACTTCAAGAGCAGAACTAAATCTTTTCAAGATACAGCTGTTGGAGTTGGCTTTCTAAAAAGTAGACCAGTTTTGTAATTGTATTTAATTATTGGGAAGTAGTAGTTACTTTGTTCATTAAAACATTTAAATAAATTTGGAAAAGGCAAGTGAGAGGAACATAGGGTTTGTTGCTGTCGAACAGTCTTGTTATATATGGATAGTGATAATCATTTTGCTGAGGGGAGAGAATAAGCAGAATAAGATGTGTAGAGCAATCACCAAGTGCATTTTTCCATAATGATTTTTCACAGAGGTAAGATAGAGCCTGAAGTTCTCATTTCACTGTGGCAGGGGATTCAAACTGAGATTTTTTTGATTTATGGCAGAGAAATGGCCTGGTTATGAAGCTTGGATCTAGATACATATATCCCCAAGTCTTATGAGTGATTAAATTTAGGATTATGCATGGAACACTCTGTAAATGTTTCAGCTTGATACATTGTACAGATAAATGCAGTCAAAGGAAAGGCTGTATCTGAAGAGAAATTGTTTAAGAGGGAAAGCCTAGAGAGCTATTGACCCAATATTTCAGTGTAGTGCAGATGAATAAGCAGATTAATAAAACATCTTTCTTCTGTTGACTCAGCATTTAGCATTTTAAGGAGTTTGAGCTACAATTTGAATAAAAGACAGGTTTTCATTCACTGTAGGAAAATTATTTCTTGTATTTTGTGGAAATTACAATAAAAATGTGCTCCTGTGGAATGTATGACCCTCATTGTAAACTAATGCTGCCTTCCTCCCATAGCCATGAACTAATTTAAGATCAGGACTTAAATTAGCTAAATTAACATACTTGCAAGCATGTTAACTTTTTGTTCGGTTCTTTGGGTTTTGGGGTTTTTTCTACTAAAAACAAAATGCAGGGAGTTGTGCTCTCAGCCAGCTAACTTCTGCTGTGTTCCAAATTGTATACAAAGAAAACATAATCTTTTTGAAAAATTGTATCCCAGCTTGTTTCTTAGTTCTAGTGCATGTTATAATACCCTTTATAAACACACATCTTAATACTTTTTGGACCAGTCAATACTTTTTAACTTCTTATTAGGTGTTGTCATTCCCTCGAACCAACATGTCACCCATATTATCAAACTTGAATGAAAATTGCCTGCAATGTGATTTGGTTTTAGAACTTCTGTGATGCAAGTCACTTAATATGGCCAAATTGTCCTAAAGCTAGTGACCCAAAAGCTGCTGGGAAAGCTACCGGATGACATTCTGATATTTAGAATCCATTTCTGTATTCTGTATCTATTCCTGTAGAGATCTGTGCATGCTAATGGGTGCACAGCACACCAAGAGCAGTAGGATTTGACTGTAAGGAGAGTTTACAGGTGTGATTGCAGTTATAAAAAAAAGAAATATATGTATGCTTATGGGATTTTTTTGTTTGTTTTTTTAATATACTTTTCTAGGCCTTTGATTGTTATTGGAGGTTCTTCTGACAGAAATCAGGAAACCATGGGAGCTTTCCAAGAATTCCCACAGGTACACAGACAAACAACTTTCTACAGAAAGATTTCAGTTAAATAATTGTTGTTTCTTCACTATTGGAGGAAAAACAATCCCAAACACTAACATTTCTTAGCAGATCTTATAATGCTGTTGATTTGCTCCATCTACTGGTTTAAATTTGACATTGTGTAAATACAGCAAATAGCCTGGAATGTCTTTGTCTCTACTCGTGTTAGAATTCATGCTCTGTTTTAGGTTCTCAGCTACTATAAATGACCTTTTTTTGTTCTGAGATGGACAAAAGCAAGATGTCCAAGAAAATAAACCAATTTGTGGGGAAGGAAAAAAAAAACCAAAAACTTAAGCACTCAGAGGAATGAGTATGGTTTTGACAGTTTTCACCAGCTGCTACTGCATTTTTCTGTGGGGAAATTTTCACCTTGTTGCTTTTCATCTGCTATTTCCTTCATTTTATTCATGTTGAAATGAGATGGAAATGAGCAAATCACTTTGATAAATCAATATAATGGTTATTTGCTTTTATTCAGGTTGAAGCTGGCAGGCTGTACAACAAGCTGTCTGTCCGCCCGAGCAGCCTGGAAGTTATTCCTGCTGTTATTGAAAAGGTATGAAAAAACACAAAATTAACAACAGAACATCAGGTAACTGTCTCCTGTTCTAAGTTTTGAGGGGATTTTTTTGTATGGTTGTTACTCTAAGTAATTTGCTCTGGCAGATATGAGGTGATGGTTGATTGAGTAAATTAACAACTGGGGAGGTTCTGCCTTATGAGCAATGCTATGGAATAGGCCAGAGATAGATTCTAATGCAATCTGATGCTTACTGATCCCTGCAGTGCTTTTCGTTAGCTTCAGACAGAGTTGGAACATTTTTGTGAAATAAATGCTTTTAGGGAGAGATGCAATAACTAGAAATGTAATGCTTCAGCTCTTTTACCACTGTCATGTGAAGGAGGTTTGGAGGGGGGGCAGTGGAGATGGTTGTGTTTGGGGTTTGAGTTTGGTTGTTGCTTTGTTGGGTTTTTTTGAGAGTGAGAGAAAACACATCCTTATCTCAATGCTTCAGAGAGGATTAGAGAAGTCTCTTGGTACTGCTGCAGCAGCCCTTCAGCCATGTCAGCCCAAATTCTGCATACAGTCATACTGTTTCCAGAAGTGCAAATTCAGCAAAGCATCTACCTGCTGCAGAAGAACTGGAATCAAAAGTAATAGAAAATGGAGGCATTGGTTATCTTGGTTTTTCTCTGTTTGTGCTACTTTAAGTAGAATTCAGCATGAATGTTTAATTTTGTATCTCCAACCATAACAGCTGATAATGCAATTGTCTCATTGCAAATTAAGCAAAGAATTTAATACTGTACATCTGCTGAAAGGCTCCAGCTGGTATATAAGGGGAAGTATAAATAGGTATCAAAATTTCAATTTATTGGTATAAATCAAGCCATGGAAAATATAAATAGTATCAAGGCTTGAATTTATTGGTATAAATCAATCCATGGAAGCTTCCCCTGTGATGAATCAGCAAAATGAAACTGTGCACCTTGTCTGCCTACAGAAGAGCTTTCTTGCTTTTTTGAATATAAATATTTTTAAAATCCTGTCAAACAGTGATTAAAACTGTCACTGTATATTTTGTAGGCTGTAAGAACCAGTCTGTATGGTCGCCCAGGTTCCTGCTATATTGACATACCCGGGGATTTTGTGAATCTTCAGGTGAATAAGAGCTCTGTCAAGTGCGTAAAGATCACGTTCATTATTTTTCAAGTCACTGAACAAAAGAAAATTCATTTATAGGTTAATTTCATATTTTATTTTCCTAAAACAGGAAAATCTGGCCTCTAAATGTAGCATTCCATCATAACATGATACAGACTACAGTTTGTAATGAAATGTGCAAAAAAGAATGAGTTAATACAGTAATGTAACAATGTCACTGTAAATCCCTGAAACAACACTACCTACAAGATTAAAGAAACAAGGAAGGAAAACTTCAAAGCCTGTTTTAAAAAAATATATCCTGTTCTAATAAATGCTGTAACATGGTGTGTAGCAACTGCAGCTTTATGCTAAACAATAGGTTTTGTCTTTCAACATTTCTTGTTTTGAATTTTTTAAAGAGCCTCTTTTGTTTTGCTTGGCTTCAGATACGTGGAATGCTGCCTGCCACCTCCCATCAGCCTGGCTGAATACTCTGCTGTATCCAAAGCAGCTTCTGTCATTGCTCTTTCCAAGCAGCCTCTGCTCATCATTGGCAAAGGTAGAATGCTTTGATGTAGCTTTGAACTTGCACACATTCAGGACAAAGGGAGTGATTGCTTTCCCCCAGAAGTGTTGCCCATCTTTTTAGTCAAACAAACAAACCGACCAACCAGTAGTAAAAACACAAAATTCTTTGGAATTTAATGTTAAAATCTGCTCTGGTTTTAGAATTTTTTCTTTCTGTTCTGTAATGGTTTATTTTTCAGCTAGTTTAAAGAAAAATCAATTGATAAAATACAAGTGTATGTAGAAGAAAATCAGATAACTGTTGTCTTTAATCCTAGAGCCAATACCAAGGGATCACTTCCAAAATTCCTAACAATTTAAATTCTGTTAAAGAAATTATATTCTCTGTCTGATGCTCTGGCATATATAGCAAGAATCAGAGTAGCCAAAGGTCATTTTTCTATTGGTTCTTACTGACGGTGCCAGCCTACCTGTGTGGGGATTTAAAGCAACACAGCAGGTGTTGCTGCTGTTGCTGTTTTACAGGCTTTTCATTGTACTCTGCCAGTGTAATCAGTTGCTGGAGATGGAGGGTAATTATTCTCTGTGCTGGTTCACTTCTTTTTTGCCTCCTTGTGGGATGTTAGCCAGTGCAGTGGTGTTTTTGTTGGAGATACAGGTCAGCTAGGAACAGAATTAAAATAACCAGCTCATTTAACTCAGCCTGTTTTCCTGCAGATGTGGGGAATGATCTCTATCTATGTTTAATTAGGGAGTGATTGAAATGAGATGGATCTTATGATTGATTAGGTAATGAAATTGAAAACAGAAGGTAGATCAGGAGAGGTTATGGGGGATTTTTTTCCTCTGTCTGGCTGGATACACATGAACAAAAGAGTGTTCTTCGAAAGTGAAAGGTAGAAAACTGAAAAAAATAGATCTGTGTTTTGTTGATGTCAGCAACTGAGAATCTACTCAACAAATGTATCTGGACTTTGTGCTATATATTGTTGTTTGCAGAATTTTTGAAGGATATACAAAAGTATATTCTTCAGGATTTGACTCACAGATTCAAGCCATTGCACAAAGACCAGTCAATTTTTCCAGGTTGCCTGGGCAAGCTTAATTCAACAGCCATGTAGTGCTGCAGCATCACAGGAAATGTGTGCACAAACACATACCTTTGCAAGGACTTCTTTGTGCTTCTCTCTTTTCGCTAAAGGCTTACAGCAGACTTTTTGGGCAGGTTGTTATGGAGCATGTGGTACAGCAGCAGGGAGTAAGCAAGAAATGACATGACACAACATAAAGGTCATCTCATGTTGCTGCTGCAGAAGTCTCTGTCCAATAATACCAACCTTCACACCCCAAAAAATTGTCATTTTAAATAAACAAGATCTCCTATTTTTCCCTGCCCTGCTTCATAAAAGTAGATAAAATAGTTCAGCTGAAGTCTTACAAAATAAACAAAACTTTTTGTCAAAAATACGTGAAATTTTAACCCCAGATATCTATGGTTTGGCATGTTTTGAGTTCTTCAGAATGAAAAATAACAGGCAGCTTTCATAATGGGAAACAGTACTCTCTCTAATGTAATCAGCGTAATTGAAGTTCAAGCAAGTACAGTTGGTTTCTGTAGTATTAAAGCAGTCTCTTTCATTTCATTCAGGTGCTGCTTATTCACATGCTGAAAACAACATCAGGAAGTTGGTGGAGCTTTGTGGACTGCCTTTTTTGCCTACACCAATGGCAAAAGGAGTAGTTCCTGATAACCATCCAAACTGTGTAGCTGCTGCAAGATCAACGTAAATATAAAACACAGCTTCTAATCCTAACTACTGAGAAACAACTAGGAATTTTGGTGGTCTACAGATGCCAGGGAAGAGAAAATTCGTACCACAGACATTTTTTCAACCGCATTTTACACCTCACTGTAAAGCACTGAAGATCTTGCTGGGAAAGAGATGACAGATTTAAGTGGATCACTTTAGAATGCTGACCAGGAAGATACTTTGCCTGAGATATATTATTTTCTGTAACTATGAAACCTATGGCAAGTAGATGTATCAATGTTGCTAGTGTGTATTTCATACCATAAAATAGAGCTGGCAAACAGTTTATGTTAAACATTTAACTTTGTGCACTAGATAAACTACTTCTTTTTACTTTAACACCATAAACAGAAGCTTGAACTGCCTATGTTGCAGTCAAAGTTTTGCCAGCTGTTGTCTCTGTGTGGTATTTGCAATACCCTATCATTAAATTGCACTTTATTCATAAAGAAAAGTAAGATATTTCAAACTACTCTGAAAGATTATGTTTAAAGTAATTTTTAACAGGGTTTTTTTTGGCTTTTGGCAAAATTAATGTGAATGGACTCTAAGAACCCTACTATGTATGAATATGCACAGAGTCAGCTTGCAGAGGGAGCATTTGTATACCCTGAGACTAAAATGCTGTCCATTGCTGAGCATCTTAGCTTTATCACTGTTAAGCATGCTTGCTAGGAAGAATGGGGAATAAAAGGATATACCAAATATTGTCTGCCCATCTGAAAGGTAAATTAATGGGAGACTAAACTGAGAGGCCCACAACAATCTTATTTTGGCGCCCACTGTTGACAGTGTCACAATAATGAGTCTTTTGCTTTAACCTCAGCATCATTCTAGCATCTTGTTGGCCTCCTAAATACAGTGTAACAGGAAAAGAGTAATTAATTTTCTTCTTAAGTTCCTTAACTCAAGAATGGCTTGGTGATGGGCTTTATAAAAGGCTACAGGGCTTTGGGGGCTAAGCAAGCATTTTAGAGGAAGGAAGAATTATATGTATAATCTGGGGTTTGCTGTGGTGGTTAGGATTGCTTCTGATTTTGTAAAGACTATTAGATGTAATAGTGATTCCTTCTTATCTGGTTCTGTCATTTCCCTTTATTAGGGCATTACAGCATGCTGATGTAATCATCTTGCTTGGTGCAAGGTTGAATTGGATTTTGCATTTTGGTCTTCCACCAAGGTATCGACAGGATGTAAAGGTTATTCAGGTAAGCAGGAAAATTATTATCACTTAATGGAAATCTTCTGTGTTCTAGCGTTGCCTAGAGCAATCCTTGTAAATTATTTTGGTAATGTATTTCATGTGGCAAATAGTGCCATATGGACAGTGCAGTATGGTGCATATAGTTATGGTAATTCTCCAGAAATACTTACGATTTCTTTAATTATAGTTTTTACTTCCTTATTTTTTTCTAAGAATGCTTACAATATTGTTCCTAGTATCAAGAGCTTGGTGCTGGTATAATGAGGAGGGCAGACACTTCTATGCAGTTGACTAATACAGGGTTAGACTCACAATACTGTTGTGATCTTTGGAGCATTGGAATTTCTATGATTGAAACAAAACTGTGAAATTGTTGAATCTTTGAAATTGTGGAATCTTTGAAATTGTGGAATCTTTCGTACTGCTCTCTTGGCTGAATTCTTCTGAAGAAGAATTGTTTTCAGATCCTGAGTCAGTCATAATGTAAGAGCTCGGTCACTCGGAAATGTTAATGAAATAAGAGGAATTAATGTATTTGACAATCTGCCAGCTCTTAGAAAGGGAAGTCTTTAAATTGTGTCCTTAAAATCTCATCCCCAAAAGTCTGTGATCAAATAGTAGTAGTTGATCCAATGTGCTGGCTGTCCTGCTTACACTGACCTCAAACATGATCTAAAGTTCCAAACTTGCCATAGTGTTAATTTTTAAGCTAGATTTTTGCCAATACACATGTTAATTTTGCAAATATTATTTTTACAAATAATACATATTTTATGTTTCCTCTTTCTAAAAAAATGAAAGGACATTTTTTTTCCTCTCACTTAAAGTAATTTTTTTTCGCTATCAGAGATTAATATTAAAATACTAAGTCAGTTCATCGTCTGTGTGACCTGGTCAAAAGTAACAGTTTATGTAACCTTAGGGGGCTAATGCATTACTGATAAACAAACTTGCTTCGGTAGTTGCAACTCACTTTTCCATTTCTTCATGCTAACTAAATTCTTACTGTCAAGTAGCATACACACAGTTTTCTCAGTGAGAAAATTGCTGCTTTGTATAGACTTTTAGGGTATACCTAAGCCTAGATTTTTAGCTCTCATACAATTACCACTTTATTCATCACCTTCTCCTTAATGTTGTAATAAAGTTCTATAATGTCTGCAAGAGTTTGAAAGAAGCAAGCAGTCAATTTTGAGGATATATATGAATTTTTATTATAATAGGTATGTACCACAGGGTTTTACTTTGTATAAAGGATTTCCTGATGTCATGTCAAGGAAAAGCAAAGGAAGCTATCTGTACAACTAAAACAAGGTATGAAGACAATGTTAGACATGTATGTATGTTAGGCCATGTTCCTCTCTTGAACTGAAAAAAAAAGTTATCTTTAATATCCTTGAGTTAATGGTGGTCTTTCTTTTTGAAATACAGATTGATATTTGTGCAGAAGAGCTGGGAAATAATGTAATGCCAGCTGCAACTTTATTAGGTGACATAAACGCCGTGACTCAGCAGGTAACGTAATGTCCCATGTCCTCTGGTTTTGACCTCAATTTTCTCTGATTCATATAAAGTAAATTGCCAGTTAAAAATAAAAGAAAAAAACCCCAACTCTTCAAGGAAAACCATTTTTCAGGCAGTATATTCATGCTGTATATCCAGTCTATTCTCAAATTATATATTAAAGATTCTGATTAGTGTTACTGTGATTGTGCTGGGATCAGTCTCGATAGTGTGATTCTTGATGCTTTTGTTGACTTTTAAACATGTTGAAAGACCCCTCTACAACATTTCAATATTGTTCCAGCTCCTAGAAGAATTCAACAAAAGATCATGGAAATACCCTTCTGATTCAGAGTGGTGGAAGAAACTAAGAGGGAAAATAAAGAACAATGAGGAAAGATCAAAGGTAGTGTGACATTAAAAAAATTAAAATGTTTCTTGCTGTAACAGGCACTGATGCATTGTCAGTTTTGTAACTGGTCTATATCCAACCTCCTCAATTATTTCTCAGTTATGTCACCGAGACTTTGAGAACTTGTACCATTCTGGTACAGGCTTACTCTTCTTATGCTTGGGAACTATAAGCATTATAGGTTAAGTATTCTATGATTTTGTATAAATTCAAACTGTGTGGAAGTCATTAAACTTTGGGGTTGGATTCTTAAAGCCATGAGCAGAAGACCACAGCCAGAGATGCTGTATTATAGGCAGTGACTTCTAAGCAATGGACAGATACTCCAAGTACTCCAAGTGGAAGCTGGCTTAGGTGAAGATGCATTCTTAGTTTTCTTCTAATTGTAATCATTGTTTGTAACTGTTCAGTTTAGCAATGCTGGTCTAGGTTTAATCTATGTTAAAAGCAAGTAGCTGTTAAGACCAAGAGACCACAGATGCTTGGTATATGCCTAATTTTATGTAACTCATATTCTGCAACTTCAGATGCATGTTTCCAAGGCTGGGATCTAAAATAAATTCATTCTAGCAGGTCGCTCTTTTGAATTATCTCCCAGCAGCAGATGACAGCTCACTTAGGGTTGTCAATAGTCAAACGTGTGTGCAGAAAAATTTCATGTGCCTCTTGGGTTAGACTGAGTTTTAATAGCTTCTGCTAATGATAGGCCATTGAAGAGTTACTGAGCTTGCTGATAGCCTTTGATAAATATGTTGTGTCACCAGGATAGATACAGAAGGAGTGACCTTGATGTAGTGTGTGGAAAACCAAATACTCTAGCCTTACCTAGCAGAGTGTATTTTTATTTCCATCATTATTACAGGTGTCTCTGTTTTGCACCTTATTATAAATTCTATTAATCGGAGTTACTAATACCTTTTATTTTTAAGGGATTAGCATTACAGAAATCTCTGCCTATGAATTATTATACAGTCTTCCATCACATCAGAGAACTGATACCCAAGGACTGCATTTTAGTAAGCGAGGGAGCAAACACCATGGACATTGGACGAACTATGCTTCCAAATTTCTATCCCCGTCAAAGGTGTGGTATCTTTTATGCTGTGCTGACTCAACAGGCTACATTTATGCATAAATGTTTTCATTTAGCTAAGAAGTGTAATGGTCTGGAAAGCAGAAGTTTAATGTGTTGAGAGAGGGATTAAGGAAAGTTTTCCACTCACATACTGATGTCCTGTCATAGATTTTAACAATTCTCTGCGTGCTCTGCAGCAGAATGGTGATAGGTGCTCTCTGTCTTGTGGAAAGGGAGTGATGAGCATCATGTTCAATTCCCTGACCTAGATGTTTGTTTCTGTGTTCAGAGTCTGGGGTAAATATTGATGAAAAATAAAAACAATCATTGGGATTCTCATGTTGAAAAGAATTAATGTGAAGAGTTCTTCTTTGGAACACTTCAAAATGGAGAAAACTTGAAAATTCTATTATATATTGGGCATGCTTTCATGTAAACCTGCATGCCTAAGATGTGGGTACTCAAAATACTGCTTTATAAACAAAACAACCAACAACCTAGAAAACCCAAGTACTTCCAGTAGAGTTGAGGGAAGAGTGTGCATTTTTCCCCCTTATTTAAAATAAGGACACAGTAATGTTTGCTGGTTGTCTATTCAGGCTGCATTGCACATATCTGAAAGCAAATTCAAGAAGTTAACCCTAGAATAATCTAGTGCTTTATGTACTTTTGTATCCATTATGTGCTTCTGATTGAAATGATCTAACTAAATTATAGCTTTCAATTTGATTTCAAATGGTTGAACAGAAGACTAAAATTTGAACAGCAGTATTTAATCAATGGCTTTCAGACTAATAGTTATATTTTCAAGGAATTAAATATAGAAATATTTCAAGTTATCTGTCTCTACAGTAATTGAATGTTTTTGAAATACTGTTACTATGCAAGCTAAAAGCATATGAGAATAGTTCTTTATTGTAGCACTAGTGTACAAAAGTTCCTAATTTTAATTAGAGTTCCAGTATGTTTATATCACGTAAAACATTTGCAGTTTTATCAAATGTTTGGCTGAATAGAATAATCTCTACATCTGGTATCTCTTGATCCTAATTGTTTATAAAACAGTATTTGAATAGTATATGGCAAAGCATTAAAAGTAAAAGTAAGGCACCATGGATTAACTGAAGAGATTGAGTAGCAATAAAGGGATAGTAATTCTGTACTCTCCCTGTAGGCTTGATGCAGGTACCTTTGGAACCATGGGAGTGGGGCTGGGTTTTGCCATAGCAGCTGCAATGGTGGCCAGAGACCGAACACCTGGGAGGCGAGTGGTCTGCATAGAAGGAGATAGTGCTTTCGGATTTTCCGGGATGGAGCTGGAGACTATCTGCAGGTAACTGGCTTTTTTGGCTCAAGAGGGTGCTCTTCAGGGTCACTTTAACTAGAAGGCCAAGGATGCTGCTGGTAGGTGGTGTATCCATAAAGCCCATGAAAACAGGCCAAAAAACATACATGCTCATTTTTTATGTTGCTGTGATGTAGTGTGTTCCCAGTGATGATTAAATCATATTTCAGGTGGAAGTGATTTTTTTCTTTTTTGTTTATTTTTAATTTTAAGGAAAATTGTACTCTTAACATCTTACAGAAGGGCAGGTATTTCAGAATTCTTCCAAATGTGTCTCTTTATAGATACAACTTGCCAATCCTGATTATTGTAGTAAACAACAACGGGATTTACACTGGTTTGGATGCAAATTCCTGGGAGGAGATGTTGAAATTTGGTGACCCTGCTACATGGTAAGCATCTTCAAAGTATGTCCTGTTACTTATGAAAGAAGTGACCAGAACCGTCATTCTCTTAATTTTTAATGCTTTGTGATCCAGATTGAAATTACTTTTATAAAGTCAATTTAGTCCTGGGCTAAGTTCATGTAAGTAAGAACCAGTTACCAAAAGCAAACAGCCAACCTAATTCCAGCCTAATGTTTGCACAACAGTGCAGCAGAGAGATGATTCTCTATTAGTTTTCTCACGTTCCTGCAGCAGTTCAGCCCACACAGTACAGAGTTCATAGCAGGCTAACCATCAAAATCCTGATAATCTCCAAAATTACCTGAGACTTGAGTTCTGAGTTTACACAGGACTTCTGCTTCTGAGCTGAGATCTCTGTAGGAAGAGAACTACGCTAAAGTTTAGCTCAGGAACGTCTCCACAAGATGAAAATTAGTATGGTACCCTATAAACATAGCTTAAGTGATATAGGAACCATAGTTCTACCAGCCCAGAATTCATCAGGCCAGCACAATAATCATCTTGCACTTTAAAACTGGTGCTGAAGTAATTAAATTGGTGAGCCTGGCAGTTCTCCCATTACATTAATCATGTTTTCCATTCTGTTACAGTGTACCTCCTGTTTCTCTCCTGCCAAATGCACACTATGAGAAAATTATGTCTGCCTTTGGAGGTAAAGGATACTTTGTTAAAACACCAGAAGAATTGCAGAATGCTCTGAAAGCAAGTTTGACTGACAAGCAAACACCTTCTCTTATAAATGTAATGATTGATCCACAATCAGAGAGAAAGAAACAGGTATGTATGTGTTTTCCTTTCTTTTTCTGCAAGCTTCATGGTCGTGAGCTTCTGAAAACATCAGGAACTATCACTTAAACCACAGGGGAGGCAGAGGTGGATGCAAGGCAGAAAGATTGTGTTTAGATTTGAAAGATGGAGAAGATAGGTCCTTTTACACCATACCATCTGCTTTCCTTGTTACCTGCTTGCTTGGGTTTTTCCCCCACTGGCTATTATTAATGCAGTGTCCTTAATAACTCTTTCCAGAATTTAAGGTTATTTCTTTTCATTCTAGACCAAATGAGATGAAATATTTTTGAGCAGTCTTTATATCCTGGTAGTTAACTGTTCCTCTTACTGTTTGTCCATTCTATTGTGGTTTTATTCTGTGTTGGTTTGGTTTTTTTGTTTCCAGGAATTTCCCTGGCTGACTCGTTCTAACCTGTAGAAGAGGAAGACGATGGCAATGCGTTAAACAAAACTGAGTTGTTTTCTGGAAGTGGAACTGATACAACTATATTTTGCATAGGCATTGCATCAAAGTGGGATTTTAGAACTGCTGTTAGAGGAATCTTTAAATGCTGAAATTAGGTAATTGTAAAATGAGAAAGACACAAATGAATACCAGGCCTTCTAGCAGATTGTACACAAACTCTGATGATAAAATTATATACTTTTTCTTTTACTCAGAGTAATACCCATTATTTGTGAATTAAAGTCTTGAATGTTCTGGATGAGCAGAATAAGGTGAGGGGTTTATGCTGTCTGAAACAGAAGTGTTTGACAGCCTGCAATTACAGTAGCTTCATTTTTAACCAACCACACCACCATTCTACTTGTTCAAGACTTTGTCCTCTAAGGACCAAAACAAAGCATCTTGTAAAAAAGTCCTGATTGACCTCATTATGCATCAAAGCCCATTGCATTGGTAGTAGCTTCCTAATGTTACAGATTGATTTTTCAGCTTCTACTGAATGTAGTAGTGTGTTAAAAATGCACTTACTCAAGGGCTAAGCTTCTGCCTACTGAATGATTTTTTGCTAACTAGAGCTTTTGGTGCTTGCAGGAAAAGAAAATCATGGATTTTTGTCTGAAGCTTTGCTCTTCACAAAGTCACCACCATGTGTGTAGGCTGAAAATGTGGCTGAAAACGTTTATTAGTGAGATTTTCAGTATTAATAGATTGTAAATCTTTATAATCAGAAGCATTTTAAATGAAACCTTGCCACCACCACCAAAACATCAACAGCACCAAAAAAACAACAAAAAATCCCAACAAGAAAGAAAACAAATAAACAAAAAAATCCCTCACCAGTGCAGCAACAACGATAAAAAAAGAGTTAGACTGGAGCATAATGTTCATTTTGGCTGGCATCACAAAGCAACCACCAGTGTTTATGCTGTGGTTGGCTAATTGTGCAACAAAGGTTCTTAATGTAACTATAGAAACCCAGTGTCCCACCTGCACTGTGATACAGAGGTAACATTTAGAGCAGATGTTTGGCCTACCTGGCATTCTGTCTGCTGTGTTTTCATTTGTTGTTGCATCTGACAACCTGACTTCAAGTTCAAACTTTAAAAATGAAGTAGCTCTTTGTCTATGCTTCTGTCATGGCCTACAGCAGCTACTCTGCAGGATACTCCAAACAGATTACTTTATATTTACATCTGTTCTTAAATGCACAGGTTCTTTGTTGTTACTTGCCTGAAAGGGAAAATTCTGTCTCTCATTTGGTATTTGCTTGCTTTATTTTCTGTTTTTCCATTGTCAGTAAGTGTTAGTTATCTAGTGGAAGGCACTTGGATGACCTAAGGAGGGGAAGGACTGGGCTGGCAGGGGATCGTGGCCTACAGTCAGGTTTGTTGCAGAAGGCTTGGCTTATTGAGTCTGGCACTTTAGTTTGAGTCTGGCCCAAGGCCATGGGTCTGTGGGGCAGAGGAGAGTAGGAATGTCTCTGCACACTGGTACAGGAAGGTAAGATCTGAAAGAAATAATATCTGAAATATCTGAAGTGCAAAAGGATAAAATCCTGGAATGGATACAGCTCACAAAAAAGTGTAGGGCTGCTGAGTTGCTGTGTTCTTTGGGGTGCTCTTCAAGGAATGTGGAACAATGTTGAATCTTGACATTAATTTTATTTCATTCTTCTTCTTGTCTCACAAATTAATTTTGATATGTTTCAGTGATTAAACACAATCCACTATGTTGGTGTAAAATATCTCAAAGAGTTAATGCTGGAACTGACCACAGGGGAGATAATTTGCATTGGATAAGCAAATGTAGAAATTATTGGTTTATATTTTGAAAATTAATAAAAAGTGATTTTCATACTGTTTCTCCTTTAATGAGAGTATTTGATTTATGTCTGCATTTTGTGTCAGCTGTTGGAAGTCAGCTTATATTTGATTTCTTAAAATGTTGTTGAATAACTACAATACAATGCGCAATTTATTTTAATAATTCAAGATGTGGAAAATGGAAAGCAAAGATTTGACACTGGGAAGGCAATAACATAATTGATGTTATCGGTTTGGATTTCATTAAGATTTTAAAAAGCTTAAAGAAAGAATTAACACTGCATTCCTTATTGCTTTAAAATAGACGTAATACCTTGATATAATAGAATTTCTTAGGTTGTAATGATTAGGGGTTTTGAGATGAGAGAGGGCACAATTTCCATGTAAAACCAAGGAGAGTGAAATCTCTGCTGCTTTGTTTATACAGCTTACCTGCTTGATATTATTTTACCCCATGGAGTTGATCTAAGAGGAGTGTTAGGCAGATGAAATTGCGTGAAAGAGAACAGTTTCAAAGATGAGACAGAAACAAGCTGAAATGTCCTAATTTTATTTAAAAAAGCAAAAAATTACAGATGTTGTAAGCCTGGAGAATGCTGTGATTCATGTGGCTTTACCCAACTGGAAATTTTCCTTCAAGGCCAGAACCTGCAATTAAAGGTATTGAACAGACTCAAGAGGAAGAACATGTCTGGGCCTCAGCTGAGGGAAGATGCTGTGAAAGAGGTACTGAGTGTAATTTACTGGGACGTGCCAAGAGAGGTTCGTGTTTAAGTAAGATGCAGTTCTGAGTCTCTTTCTTATCATGGTTTTCAGGTAAATCAAGAATACTTGGAATTTTGCTGTACATGTTATGGGTGCCCTCCATCAATCATTAGTCCAGTCCCTGTGAAAACTTTTCTAACATGGGCCTGCTCGGTTCATGGGGTTAGGAAGCCCAAAGCTCAGTCCAGCAGCACTTGTCCTCTTCAAAGAGACATGAAAGGGGTGGAAACATGGGACCAACAAGTGGTACAGGAAAAGTATTACAGAGATGTCCAAAACCCAACAGGTAATTTCATTATGGAAGCAGGGGTGAAACCATTAGGAACCACAAAAAAATGGCATGGTATGAGGAATAAGAATCACAGAATCACAGAATATTCTGGGTCGGAAGGACCCCAGAAGGATCATCGAGTCCAACTCCTTAAGTGGGTGGCCCACAGGGATCAAAGCTCCAGCCTTGGCATTATCAGCACCATGCTGCAGCCAACTGAGGTAAGAGGTAAGGTTTGTTACTGTCTCAGCACCTCACAAATAGCGTAAGGTGTTCAGTATGTGTTTCTTTAGCCCCTTGTCTGCTCAGCTTGCTAACAGGTTTAGTTTGCAGTAATTACAAACTTCTCAGTAATTGTGTTCCACCTTTAGTCTGCAGTGAACAGGCTCTGCCCTGTGAGCATTTTGGGTGTATGGTGTGTCTGCTGGCCTTCATTTGTTATGGCCACAGAGCACATACCCACTTTGGTGAGGAATCAGAGGTAGGTTTGTTCTGGCCAGCTTTGATTTTAAGCACTCCTGCAAAAGCCCAAGTACATGTAAAACAAGCAGCAATGCATCTTCAGGTCTGCCACTCTGGACCCACAAGCAACAAGCACACACTGGCTGTAAGCTATGGTAAAAGTCTTATTAAGAAATATGTCTTCTGCACTGACTACCTCTTATTTTATAAGTTGTAATCAAAATCCCCGTTGCAGCTCTTTTTAGGCTGTTTAAAGAGCTTGGTGCCTGTGCTAAGAGAAAAGAGTGCTTGGCACTCCTCTACTTTATAATGTTCCAAGGTCAGACCAGGTGTCAGAGCTGATCTTCTGTATGGCAAACTGGCAGTGTGACTTCTGTTGATTCATTTACTTATAACTGAATATTGAAATGAGTAAGAAACAGCTATTGTGAAGGAGACATGTGCTATTTCTTTTGATTAGATGATTGAAACCAGATGGACAAGCTTTAAAGAGGCCCTCAGGAAAGCAGATCCTTCCAGCTAATTATGGCACACTCTAATATAAATGAGAGTTATTTCAGTGTCTGTTCTTTCCAGGAATCTCTAAGATATCTGAAATAGTGCTGAAATAAGTAAGAAAAGTTGATAAAACAACAGTCTGCTTGCTTGAGTCAATATGCTTAAGAAATTTTGGGTTTCATCAGTCTTTTCAAGGGGGTGATAGAGAAGGCAAGGAAAGATGCTACTGAAAATGTTGCATAATTTAATCTAGAATTATTTTTCTTTTTGTCAGCTATAGAATGACTGAGCAATCCAACTAGTGATTATTTGTGTAATACCTTGGATCAAATTTTAAACTGGATGCGTTTGAAGACAGGACTTGAATTGCTGTATTTGAGAGCTGGAGAAATGGATTAGCAATTTGTCTAGGATTGTATAAATGACCATGGTCACATGAATTTGAACAGCTTAGAACATCTTTGCATAAAAGTGGTGGGAGATTTCCTCTAGTACTTAGTGCTGTTAGTGTTACCACATGAGGAAGACAGTGGAAGACTCAAGCTTTTGTACATCTCCAGCCTACACAGCAGTTTTTGTGGCTCTTGATTCCAGAAAGCAATCACTGTTTCTGGGTGTGAATTTTGTGCACTGACCACCTGTAGCTGTTGCAGCATGAAACTTGTCATAGCCCGCAGGCCTACCTGAGAACAAATCTGTTGGGCAGGGAGGCCTCTCAGTTCTCCTGTGTGTTTTTGCCTGCCTCTGCATCCCCTTGCAGCTCTAGAGCTGATGTGTTGTCGACACACTCTCAGGCAGTCATCCAAGCTAGAGCTCCACAACATCTGGCTGCAAGGCCCTCTTTAATGAAATCATCACATTAAAAATATATTTTTTAAAAATTGCTCTTTCCTAAGTGTTTGGAGTATTCGTCTTCTGTCTCCTTGGCCTTGTCCTTAGGACAATGTGCATGTGTGGCATTTTATAAGCCTTGGTGCTGGGAAGTGCTGATACCAGAACAGGTGGGTGTGCAGGCATGCTTCAGGTTCCAGCCAAAGCAGTGCATCCTTCTTAGAGCAAGGAGACATGGCTGCTGGGATTGAGGTATGAAAGCATTCTTAGCCAGGCCATAAACCACCTGCTTGCTCTGCAAAAACAGGGATATCATTCAAGTGCTCAGAAAATAAGTAAAAATTATGCTAGGTAAAATTAATATTTCAGCCATGCCAGGGATTTAAATCTACCACACCTAAGCAGCTAATGCTGGGCCTCATTTTATGTAGTTGGAATCAATGAGACCTTATTAATGATTTTAGTGCAGAAGCTGTTTTTTCTCAAAGTTTTCATCTCTGTGTGCCAAATTGCCATTTGGTGAGGTCATCTTAAATACAAATTATTGAAGCTTCAAAAGTAGGACTTTATAATGGAAATTCTAATGCAGCCTTAATTACAGTTCCCTGATACTGCAGAGGGTGCTGGGACAATGCAGCTAGTTTAGCTCTGTCTAGTTTGATTAGGTTCAGTTGTCCTGTGTTTGGAAGATGACAACCCTGGCATCCCAGAATGACTGGGCAACAGGCAGTGCCCAGGCATTTTCTATGGCTGCTATGGTAACAGTATAGCTGGGCTTCAAAATTTGAACCACTGTAAAAAGGGAAAGCCTCTCCACCTTTAGCCTGGACCAGCATCATTTAAAATCAGCACGAAATTCATTATCAGCTTACAAAAACAGGGCAATTTTCCAACACGGATGTGGCTTGACCAACATCTAAGGTGCCAGAGGAGTCTCACTGAGTCCTGCTTGCTGTAGTGTCATAGTCAGCACGTGGAGCCATCCATTTGCCTAAAAAACCCTAAAAATCAAAAATGTTCTGCTCTTTCTTCTTGCTGTTCTACTGTGACCTATTTCTTTACCTATCCCCAGCTTTATAATGTTGGTTCTTCTGTCAAGCCCTTGGGTAAACCCTTGGCTGTTGTCCTCTACTACTGCTCCCCAAGTGGGCTCAGCAGGTTTGCTCCTGCTTTTGCATTCTGTAAGTCACGGGATCCCTAAACGTTTAGTGCCCAGATGTACCCAGGAGAGAGAAAAATGAGCCGTGGGAAAATGAGGCTTCATGCTATTTAGAAGACAAGATATCTGCAGCTTTTTCAGGCCCTGATTTGGCAAGGCACCTATGTAACATGCTTCATTTCAGGAGCAGCTTCATTGCTCTCACTTGCAGGCCTGCAGTTACACTCATGATTAAGTATTTTCCTGAATTAATGGTGCTCTGGCCAGTCATCTGAAGGGCACTGCAACCTTCTGTAGAGGATCCCTATGTCTGGGGCATTCTCCTGGGCATGTATGCACTGGTGTTTGGATCCATGTTTGTTTGCATCTCAGTGGTGTGATGGGCTGTACTGCAGTATGAAAATCAGGAACAGGATGCTGCATTGCCAGGCATCCGTGAAGCTCTTTGGAATTAAAAGTCCTGAGTTTAGTGTGAGCATTAAAATAACGATGTTAATAATTTTTTCCTGCGAAAATGTTGACAGAGAAAAAAGAAGATTGTGCTTTGTGGTGTTTAATTCATTGGGCTCTTTGGCAAGCTAGATGATAAATCACTGAAATTAGGAGCCATGAGAGCCAATTACTGCCAGATATTCCTGTGTTCTGTGCCTCCGGTAGCACGGCAGCGATACTGGTACAGGCAGGGAGTTCTGCAGACATTTACTAATAGAAGTAAACAGCAGTAGACAATCCAAATGAAAACAAGATGAAAAAAATTACCCTGCACACTATTTCCATCTCCTCTAGTTGTAAGTACCAAGACCAGACTTGGGTTGTAGCTGTGACTTGTTTATGATGCACCATCCGAGGATGTTGAACACAATTTATCTACTTAGATACTGGTGACAGGAGACCTCAGTTGGCCGGGACTACGACTGCCAAGGCCACTGTACACAGGGATTTCTATGGGCATCTTCTTTGTCCTCTAGGACATCTTTCTGTGAATCATTCTGAGATTTTGCATGTTTGCCCCAGGTTTTTAAAACCTGGCAATCCTGGACATATATCTTTATTCTGGGCACGTGTGAGCAAGTATGATGAGTGCATCTTATCCAAGATGCATTGCGTGTTCTGCAGTTTGAAAGGCGAGATCTAAAAGAAAAATGAAATGAAAAAGAGGAAGAAGAGTGCTTTTAAAAGGTCAGGACCTGAATTATTGTTTTAAAGTTGTTCTACTTAGTTGTCTCCTCCAATATTAAAAGCGAGAAGTGGGGTGGTTCTGGTAGCTTTGATGGAACTCACTTTGAATTATCCCATAAACTTTAATCATGTCCTTAACTCTTTTGTTCTATAGTCTTCAGTAGAAAAAGAAATGTGTGCATGGGGATTACTCATAGGAGTGAAAAAAAAAAGTGAAGGACTGAGCCTTTGAATTAAGTCTAGAATTGCAATGTTAAAGTTTCAAGATGAACTTTCTAAACATGTAATGAGAGCTGTGCTGCTCTGTAAACAAATATGCTCTGAAGAGTACCGAAATAAATCAGCTTCCCCAATCAGTTTTGCATTTCTGTGAACATCGAGTATAGAGAAGAGAGGACGCCAGAAGACTGCTGCTTTTTGTGCAATGTAAAACATCCATTAAGTGACTAATTTGCAAAAAGGAGTTGCTTTTGGAAATTGCTAGGCAGGAATGTCCTGCCATCAATGTCCTCCTTCACCCTGTTCATGCAGTGGGTGGTAATCTAAAGACTGACTAGTGCTGGCTTGCCTTCAGCTGAGCACCTGCCCCGTGTCCTGATATCCAGCTGGGTGACTGCCATGGCTGGAGCTGTGGGGTAAACCAGAACTTCATCATGTGTGAACGTGGTTGGATTTACTTCATCGCACAGTGAGTGGGTCTGTTCCTATATGGGCTTCTGAATTAAATTTAAATACACCAGCAAGGAAATGGTGAAGCCACTCACTGCCTTTCTGCACTTATTATCATTCTGCTTCAGCAGCTGCCTTTGTACTTTAGGTAACACCATCTTCTAAGGTGACGTTAGCTATGTTGTCATAGCACTAAATCTAAGTGTTAGGCATAACTGATTCAAGTGTGCAAAATTTAACAGGTATCTTTATTGTGAAAAACAGTTGTTGCTAAATAACCCTCTCACAAGGAAAATGGAATTATGAAGATTCTTTTCCAGCTCCTGCATTAATTGAATGAACAGGATTCTTCTGTGCTTCTTTGCAGATACAAGCTGTTATTGAATTACTGCATTAACTTCGGGTTGCTGTTTTACCTTTGCCCCACTCAGCAAAAGAGCTTTCAGACTTTTGAACTAGAAAGTCTCAATTATACGTTGAGTATCTCAACAGGACAAGGGGTAATGGTTTTAAACTAAAAGAGGGTAAATCTAGGCTAGATAAAAGGAAGAAATTTTTTATGGTGAGGATGGTGAGACAGTGGAACAGTTTGTCCTGAGAGATGGTGGATGCCCCTTCCCCGGAAACATTCAAGTTCAGGTTGGGTGGGGCTCTGAACAACCTGATCTAGTTGTAATGTCCCTGCTTATTGCAGGAGGTTGGACTAGATGACCTATCTCACCCAAATTATTCTATGATTATCTTTGTCCTTCTAACTAGAATGGTGTTCATGCAAGAATTGGAGATTGTTGGTATTTTAACTATATTCATTTTACCTTGTCTTGTGGATGCAGTACCTGCCAACCAAAAGTGAACAGGACTGGGAAGAAGCCTTCGTTTTAACAAGTATTCATTAACTCTTGCATAGAAAAAGGCTCGTAAATTCTATTTACATGGTAGTGTCCTCAGCAGATTCCTCCATGCACTTGTAAGAGCTCAAGTTTGGGCTGGAAAGGTGAAGCAACAGCTCCTTGAACAGGCAAACTGTTCAGGCTATTTTTTTTCATTACGTGTTGGTTGGCTTTTGGCATTTTTAGTTGCTGTGGCATCTACCACAAATAAAAAAAAAATAAGGAATAGCTGGAGAAATGCATTGCTTGGCTGAGCAAGTTCGCTCAGGGCTCAGGGCCTGGAAAGCACATGTTTGTCAAGTCTCTCATGCCAGACTCCCCCTGCTACGTGACACTTTCCCTCCTCAGGATTCCCTCTGCCATAGGCACTGATGCCACAGAGGTCAGAAAGAAGCTGTGTGACCAGGTGTACAACACTTCCATCCAGCCTGGGGCAGGGAATATCAGTCTGCTGTGCTGTCACCTGCATAAGCCAAAAGCAATAAGCCCACAGCTATTGTCCATTTTATTTCCAATGGACTTTGTTCTTCTCTCATGAAACCATTAGCAACCTTGCCAGCAGTCTCAGCTGGTAAGGCCAACACCTCAGAATCAGAGGAAACACAACACAGGACCTGCACTCCCACATGGCCTGGCTCGCTGCCCTGTGATGAGAGCTCCCCACTGCAGTCTAAAGAGGGAATGGAACCACATCATGAAGAAGAGGTCTCTTCAGAAGAGTGTAAGTCCAAACATCTCCTTTCGCCTTTGTTTGTGGAAGATGGTGTGTTTTCCACAGAAGAGTGTATGCCCACAGCTCTTTCTTCTCACGTTGGCTGAGAGCCATTTCAGGTCAAACAGGCTCAGAGTGATGGAGATGCTATGCTGAAAGGAAGGAGAACATGGACAAAACCTCCATTTTTAATCAGGGTTCTCCACTGCAATAAGCAGATTTAAAAGTCTCTATTTAAGAATTGACTGCAAAGCTGACTTCATGTGTTTTTCTTAACTCTGAAGCAGCCCTGGCTTTCTGTACCACTTCTGGCTACCTCTGATATAGAATCATAGAAGGAGGGGAAAGATATGGGTCCTACTGCATGATCTTGGTTCTTTCTAATATTATTGGACTAATTATTTCCTTATCAAATAGAACTTATTTTGTACTAGAAATTTCTACCAAATTTTCAATTGCTAAAAGACTGCAGGAGGATTTCAGCAGGATTTGAAATTATTCAATTGTTCAATTGACTAACTATTTTGTTGATCACGTATCTTCAGAGGTGAATCTCTTAATACAAACTTAACAATTTTACTTTTGAGCAATTTTTTCCAGCATCCATGCAGGCTTCTAACACGGGGATTGCCTACTGCTTTCCTTTATAATCAGGCAGCTGGACATTTTTCTTGCATGCTTAGGGCTTGTCATAATAAACTTCCCAAGAGCTATTCCTTTCCCTCTGAGGTGTAGCATGCCAAGAAAACTAACGGCAGTCACTTATTCCATGGTTATCTTGGTCAAAGAAGAAAGAGACCAAACTACTGCCTTCACTAAAAAGAGCCAAATACTAAGAAGTAACAGACAGTGGAATAAAGTAGATTAGATTAAATTAAAATAGAAAATCTGTTATCCAAAATGTTGCAGTACTGGAAAGAGATTTTAGAAAGCATTATGATTATATTAAGCATGTCCTTTAAGGATAAAAATGTATAAAGCAGATGTGATTCTTCCCATCTAGCCATTACATTTAGAAAGATTTTGTCAATATGTTTGCAGTGCGTTGAAAGTAATGGCCAAGACAATTTAACCAGAAATGTGGAAATATCTCACTTTACTCTACCGTGGAGTTAATGCCCAGGAGGACATGTCATAATTTCTGTCAACGAGAACTCTTCTCAAATGAAAAAAAAATCAATTCTGTAATTAATCTAAAACATTTTCAGGTTTTTCTTGGGGGAAACAATGAAAAATGGGCAGAGAAAACCATCTCTTCCTGGGAGAGAGTAATCATGTTTTTCACAGCAAAGGATGTACCTCCAATTTTCTTGGAAACCACTATCAGATTCCAGGCAGAAAGGAGGATCTCTCTGCTAGTTTGTCAGTGGGCACAAGTTAATCTGTAAAGCCCTGCATGTTGCAATAAGGCATAAAACCATTAAACTTTTGTACAGGTAGCAAAGGCACCTGCTGCTTTCCAGAGGGTGGGAGGTTTGTTTTCTTCACATAGTGCTGCGCAGTGTGTTGACCAGCACCACCCCCAGAGCTGATAGCATTTCACTCACCCCATCATGGCACATGTATTGTTTCTTCCACCTGTTGCACCCCATCAGTGAACTCTGTGCGATCCTGCAATGTCTGGCACTATCAGTGATACTGTCATTTTCAGTTAAAACCAAAATAATAATGTGTTTGTTGGTTCATGAAGCCTTTGTGGCATCCCTCACCTCGAGCTGCACTCTGTACATGAATGCAACACTCGTAGCTCCCAGGGATAAACAGATGTTAGGTCACTGCTCATCTCTCTCATTAAGGCAATTAGTGACCTGTAGAAGATGATCAATCAGGGATTTTATCCATCTCGACGCCAGTGTCTGGTTGCCTGTATCAAAGGATTCTGTTTATAGTCCGGTTCTTAATCTCTCCCATTCCTGCTCATCATTATTATTATCCAAAGTGCCTTTTTGCTTCTGTTAGCAAAACCAGAATCCCCCATGCCTCAGTTTTAGCAGCTAATGTCCACAATAGGGGCAACTGATCCAGCACAGGAGTTAAATATAACTGTGTCTAGTGTAAGGAGAAGATTTAATGGGAAATGGTTGGCATTCTTTCTTCCTAAAGGCACGGGGAGGGAGGGGGGAGAGAGAGAGAGAGACGTACACACACAGACACACACACGCATCCCATAGTGAGGGCAGAGGCAGAGAGCAGGCAAGGCAGAGAGGGAGAGAGGGGAGAGAGAGAGCCCCAAAGCAGCCCTGCGCCTCTGAGCTGCGATCTGCCAGGGCAGAGCCAGCATGTTGGTCCTCAGCCCGCTTGTCCGGGGATCTTACCTGCTGCTTCTCTTCTGCTTTGCTTTGTCTCAGACTGCGTACGCTGACAGTATCTTCTCAATTTCAGCAGGTAAATTGCTTTAAGTCGTTACTTTTCCTTGCTTGGAGCTCTCTGCACTCTGATTCTTGCACTTTCCGGTGATTAGGAACATAGGAGAAAAAAAATAAATACTTCAAATTGCAGATCTCGGTGGAGGGATTTTGCATTGTAGACCTGCTCTGCCACATGCCATGATATTTTGTTGCTTGGTCGGTTTTGCTTTTTGCTTTATAATTTCTGGTTTTAAACCCCTCCCTTCCCTTCCCCATGAGAAATAATGGACAAGATCCTCAGCTGCTCAAAAATGCTTTTTTTCCATTGGCCTCTGCAGTGCTGTGCTAATTCATGGATCTGGCCCAATTAGTGTATTACTTGCATGTCTGCATGTTTCTTTCTGTTTTGGATGAGTTTAGGAAGAATACAGCAAGAGAGAGAAAATGAATCTCGATGTATATCTGCTTCTATAAATAAAGCCCTGACCTCAATGAGCGCTGCCGGAGTCCGACTGGATGTTAGCAGAATAAACATCATCTGGCTCCGGCTATGACACTAACAAATACTCGGATGACTTACATAGCAAACAAGAGTCCACTGCATGGAAAATCCCTGCTAGGCAAAGACAAAACAAATTAGTTGTCAGCTGAGCCAGGGCACTGGAAATCCCTCTTACTAGATTTTACAGTTTCAGCAGCAAGACTTTCCTTTAGTCACGTTCTGTGCGAAGGAAGGGGAAAGCCATATGACTCTGTATCTTCTTTGAGGAATTTTCACCAATTTATGGCAAATTGCTGTCTCCCACCTTCTGTCTGTTACTCTGTATCAATAGAGATGCTTCTAACTAATGTCCCGTGTTCCTTCAGTGTCAGATTTGAGATGGTTCAACTGAGGTTTGTAGGTCAGGGCCTGCTGTACCTATAGACCCTCCCCACATCTTTCACAGTGATCAAAGGGGTGCATATTTTAAATCTGTACATAAAATCAACCCTAGACATGAACCTGAAGGCACATGGCCTTTCTTGGTCTCTAATCCCTCTGGTGTACCCACAGAGCCAGATGGTTTACATTCAAGCTCTCTAAGATGCTAAAAAGCCTTTGCATTTGTTACCCTTTCTTTTCAATGGGATGTGCTTTTTCCATTATGTTGAGGTTAGTTAATGCTGCGGCACAGGAATCACCAATTTTCTCTGATACACTCCAAACTGCTTTGCAATAACATGTAAGTCATCAGGCATCAAAATTTTTTTGAAGAACTTTATGTTTATTTGACATTTGTAGATGCCACTCAGGCAAACAAGAATGTGGTGTTTCCATCACCTTCTCCTGCGGCACACTCTTGTCTACAGAAAACATTTGAGCTGTCCTCTTAAGAAATAACAGTTCAACAAATAACCTGTCCCTAAGAAGAGAGAAGACTTGTCATCTCTGCTGAAACTGTAGTAGAAGAGGCAAACATGAAGGGAAATGCCAGAGTCTGCTCTTTGTAGTGGAGCATTTTCCACGGTGCAGTCCTTGGGCTTGTCTGCAAGAGACCCCGCTGGGCAGATCCCCACCCCACTCCCTGCTCCATGGCAAAGCCCCACACTCTGCTCTTCTGGCCAAGACACTGAAAATCACCTTTATACCCAGCAAGCTCTTAGTGAGGCTCCTGCCATGGGTGTATTGTCAATGTTTGCTTGATAGTGTGTGGAAAAAATAGCAGCTGGCCAAAGATTCTGTCATAATCCCACACCTGCAGGGCTGGATTAAGAGACATACCTGTGTGCCATTGTTACTTGCTAATTACGGCTATTTGGTATTAAAAATTATATAATAAGGGGTTCCTTTGGTGCTTTGGTTGCATCTGCATTTTAAGAAACTTCTAAGAAAAAAAGCAGTAGGTTCTGATTTTTCTGGTAGAAATCTGACAGTGGGCACAGGAGGCGAATTAATTCCATTCACACCGAAGGTGAATTAATTCCACTTACATTCTCAGTTATTTTAGTGATTTCTCAAATGTTCTCTGGCTGTCAGCTGAGTCAATTGTTTGTGTCTGGCACCAGGATGCAATTTCACATTTAAAGAATGAATTTCAGCAGTGCACTTTCAGATTCTGAAACTAATGCAGAGAGGATGGTCTTAAGTGACCGCTTGTTTGTCCTATAGTTGGGAAAAAATATTTGGGTATCTTCCAGGTATGTCTGGAAACTTCTGGCCTAAAAGTACTTATATTTCTGTCCTCACACATCTTTGCATAGCAACAGGTCACAAATAAGAAGTCTTACAGGTCACAAAGCAGTAACTAGAAAGCAAAGGGGAAACAGCCTGTAGGGTGGAAAAGTGTCGTACAATAATTGGGGAAAGAAGAGTGATCTGGATCTTTTTTTCTGCCAACTCCACCTTAGAATCCCATCAGCCTCAAGCAGCAGTGCATCCTGGTTTCTAGAAGTATTTTGAGTGTCATGTCAGCTCCAAAGAGTTGAGTCTCACGGTGCTGAAGCATCATTTCTGGAGAAAATGTTTCAGGGAATAATATTATAACATGCTTAAGCATGTGGCTGTGCTTCCACATGGCAGTGAAGACCCCCAGGATGGGTAGCTCAGCCCCTGGAGACAGCAGGTTATTTTCAGGGTAACCTGACATATCCCACCCTTACACCACTTGTGTTTGTGGTGTCATTTACATCTATTTTTCAGAGCTCTGCCCTACTGAGGTTCCTGAACTGCTGCACTCACATGATGAAAGCATGAGTTCTGTAGTCATTTTTAGTAGGGCTACATGAACCAGTCTGCACCTTGTAAGAACCAGCCTGAAGGAAGGAACCTTCCAAATTCAGGTAGTAGAAAGACTCTCTTCCTCTCATCCTCATTCCTTCTCCTCCCCTGTCCTGCTCATCCAGGCCCAATGTTTCTGGGACAGTATTGAAATTACCAGAAGCACCCAAGGAAAAGAACTTCATTTCAGTGCTTCTTCCAGCTTTTTTATGCATGCCACAAATGCATCCCTTGATTCAATTGTTTCCTACAATCAATATTGATTCACAGTCCCTTGGAAAGATTATGGTTAATCAATTTAAAAGAACTCAGTGGCATATCAGAGCACTATTGGCAGTATTTCTCACACTTTCTTTGCCTTTGTCTTATCATTTTCCTGAAGAAAAGGAACATCCTATCTCACTGGGCATTAGGTTCATCCTCTTTGAGTCAGGAAGGTGCAATATTTGCAACCAGAGCTCATGTGGCAGAGCTGCAGATTACAATTCAGTTTCCTTGTGGACTGACACTGTTGGAGCCGTGGTGATGGGCAAGGTGGGCTGGGAAGAGGAGCTGTGTGGGGTGACAGCCTTGGTTGGGCAGCACAGAGGAGGGACCTTGGGAGCCACTGTGGTGCTGTGCTGTGGGGAGAGGACGTTGTGCATTTGTGAGAGGAACAGCAGGAGAGAAAGGACACAGAAACAAGTGATGATTCCTGACACTGAGGGAGTTGGGATTGGGGCTGTCTTTCTATAAGAGAAATACCTGACCCCATCATCAGGGTTTGGGTTTCTTTTCCCTGCAGGGAATATTGTCAAAACGGACAGCAAAGATGTCAGATGGATGTATTTTGTTTCTAAAGAGAGTAATTGTAAATATTTATTTATGTAAAATCACAACAGAATGCATTATCAGAGTGTTTGCAGGAGAAAGAAAGTCGTAGAAGGAATTTAAAACAAGACGAAAAGTAGAAACTTGAAGACTCTCCAAAGGCAGCAGCCAGAGCCTGCTGGGAAAATAGCCCAAAGGGTGACTAGCAAGCAAAAATATCAGACCAGGGAAGGAAGCCTGGCTCTGCTCTGTAAAGTCAGCATGGGCCCAGGAGGTGCCAAGCATCCTGGTGCCATTGGTCAGTGGTTTTCTTGTGGAACAGAGATAAGCAGGAAAGCTGTGATTAGATTAAAATTCCTAATGGAAATGAGCCACTGGCAAAGGCTACAGCTTCATTAGAAGAAGGGAAGCAAAGTATCATTGGCCATGAGAGGGCAGTCACCTAGTTGTGGATCTGAGTAGCCAAAGGTCTTGGGGCAGGACGTTTGAGAGTTTTCTGTCCTCTTTGAGATTCATACGAGCCTGAAAGGGAGGCAAAATATTCTTTCAGTAGAATCTCTGTTCAGCTTCAGAGAAAAAAATAACCTTGGGATAGGCTGTTTTAACTTGATAGCCCAAACGGGTAGCTTCTAAGTTGTGAAAGAAGACAGTTCCCGACCAGCCTCTGGGGAAAGGCTTGGACTGGTAGCAAATTAACAGCCTAGTATGGTGTGATTACCATTGCTTCAAGCAAATGGATCTTTAAAATAAGCACAGTTAAAAAAACACCCGGTTTGACTTTATCTGTATGTTCTCCCCTGGCAGATATGACCTGTGGAAATCCCAAACCGGGTGTCCTGCTCAGGTCAGTGTAGGGGATACTCAGGAAAGAAGTCACCTTAGGACTCACAGACCTTCTCTGGTGGTGTATGCTGCAACAGCTGTGCTGAGTAAGGTGAGAGCAGAGCAGCCACACTGGTGCACAGCCTGTCCATGACTCCAGGCCTGCATCCACCTTCTTGTCAGGAAGGGCAAAGGGAACACTGCTGTTATCCACAACAGCCGAGGCCCCCAAGGACATGCTCTGAAATTGGCAGCAAACCAGTGAGTAGGGGCCCACTTGATCCTGTGAGTAAGGGACAAGGAAAGGACATCAGAGGCAGTTCAGGGGGCTGTGGCATTTGCCTTGCAGCAGTAAACAAAAATCAGAAGAGGACATAGCCTCTAGTGAGGAAGCTGGAATGTGTTTGCAACAAGGCTCCTTAAGTACAGCCCTGGTCTTGCACGCAGGAGAGGAAGGAGGTTTCTGGTGTGTTTTATGGCATTACTGGTTGACAAGGTTCTCGCCCAAAAATGTTCTGTGATAATGCAGATGAAGGGAAAGGGTTCACTGAAATACTGTTTAAGTTGAATATCACGACATTCACTTGTTGGGCTGAGAAGAAGTCCTCCAGCTGCCAGGGACAGAGGTCAGCTCAGGAGCTGAGGCAGCGCTTGCTTGGCTTTCCAGCAAAGGAAGCAGTAACTCATCTGAAGGTTTTTCTATAACCTATGAATGCTTCTGACAGGGGGCAACCAGTCCAAAAGGGAATCTCAGCTGAAAGCGATCTGCAGCTGACCTGGAGATCCATCTGATCCAAGCTTGTCCATGCTGTACCGTTGCCATGAATGAGCATAGCACTGTCTATACTCCATAGGTATTGGACATGCTAGAATGCTAGAAGGTGAATACTAGATTTTTGTTATGAGCAGACTGAAAGGTGGAGGCTTAAATTACAGCACAGCAAAGAAAGCTGTTTCAAAATCAGGTGTTTTCACTGAAAGGATAGAAGCTCCACCAACAAGCAATCCAAAGTGCTGCAAATTCAGCTCAGTCCCTCCGTAGTTGTAGACAGACGGTGCTTGTAGGCCTCTGCCTTTAGTACAGACAGTTAATTCGTGGGTATGTCAGTATTACTAAACCCCTGCACAGGAAGGGAACAGTCTGTGACTTCACATGTCATACTCCTTGCGTTTGACAGTCTCTTTCCTGTCAGACACTGAGGCTTCCCATGGGTGGGATATTGGCACATGAGCACCAGCAGCATGATTGCAGCAAAAGAAACTGCAAATCCTATTTATAACTCTAGAAGAGTATCAGTTGTGTTTAGACAGGAGTACATTTGTTGTCACAATAGACCCTGTATCCCTGCAGTCTTTAACTCCTGGTGCTAGGATGGTGTGTGGCTGCAGAATCAGCTGTGGTGCAGCACAGGACTCAGCCAGGACACGGCTGGGAGATCTGTCTCGTGCTGCAGCTTGGAAGGTAGAAGAGAACAGGGCAAGCCCTTCAAATCTAGGGGCAGTTGTTGGAGGAAGATGAGAAATAAGCAAGAGAGGAAAAACTCTACAGGAATGAACAGACCTTAGTCTAGGTGCTCTATTTCTTCCCTTCTCTCCTCCAAGGAATCACCCCTTTAATGGAAAGGGAATTGCAGGGACGCTTTCTGTAGTCACACAGCTGTGATGGTAAAAGGGCATTTGGGAAGATAAGATGGGTATAGGAAAAATATAGAGGAGAACGGGGACATTGAGGGGCAAAGAGGTTAACCATTTTCCTCAGGAACTAGCAAGAGGGTATGGATTAAACGTAGGCTTCTGGGGAATGCACACAAGTAAAGGCAGTGCTACAATTTCAGTTTTCTCCTACCCAGGGAAGTGATTACAGAGTATTTTTATTAGCTTCTTGAAACTACAAAGTTAACAATTTTTTACAATACAAAGTCAATATATAGTTTGGCTTTTTGGGCAAAGGCAGGAGAATAAAGTCAGCTGGGCTGGGAATCTGTTGCAGCAAGGGAGGAATTAATCTAGTTCATGGCAACACACTTTCAAAGAAGAATTGAAAGGCTTTTCTCTGAAGTCTTTTTGAGCATACAGCAACACCCACAGCCTCACAGGGATTGTCTGGGACTGTCTGAGCATATGGTGGAGCAACATCAAAGTCAAGTACATGTTTGATCTATGCCAGCACTGACAGATTATGATCTTGCAGTTGCAGAAGGGTGGAACTGGTGTCTCTCAGCTTTGTTGCTACTGATCTCACACAAAGTGGGAGAGGCCTGTGTGGCAGTGAATGACATGTAGAAGTCTTTCAGGGCTGATGCAGCAGCCATCCTGCTTTAATCTTTAGGGCTTCAGGCTCTTCTACAGATTATAGTAAATTCTTAGGCTTCAATACTCAGAGTATTTATACTATTGCTCTGGTGTGACGAGCAGTTGAGTTTTATGATATGGTTCATAAAAGGATTGAGATGAGATATTGTGATTCACCAGATTGGAAGCCTGTTTCTAGTACTGTAATTGAGTTACCCATGTACTTGAGGGACTTGCTTAACTTCTCTGTGCCTCAGATTCTCATGCACTGATGAGGAGTGGATAGAATTGTCAGCATTGGGTAGCAGTGTCTAGAGCTCCGGACTTCTGCAAATGAAAGGCAATAGAAAGAAAATTGCACAGAATAGCTCTGTCGTGGTTATTGGGATTTATAAGACATGGGTTTATTTTCTAAACCCATTTTATAACCCACTAAAGTGTTCCACCCATCAGATTTTACTGGGACTTTCCACTGTTTTGTGAAACGCAATGCAGAGCCAACACAAGCGAATCCTCCTCTCTCTCTCTCTGTACTGATCTCAGAATTTTCCTTCTTCAATCAGTCTGAGAGAACAGTGCATAATCTTCTGGCATACGTATTGTCCTCATACATGCACATACACACAGATAAAATGTCTGAAATGTTCACATAGAGGGAGTAAAAGGCTTTTCCTTTGCTCAGAAACCCCACAGCCCCCTTTGCTTTCCCACATCTTGCCGTGTCTGCAGCGTTTTCTAGGGCTGACCTCAGAGATGCAGCCTCCCACTGCTCCCCAGCCAGGCTGCCAGAGCTGCTGAGGGACGTGGGCTAAATATTAGGTGGGGATGGAGGACAGGGTGTCCTTGCTCCTGTGGCCAGGTGAATACCCAGACCTGCCGTCCAGGCAGCATGCCAGGGATCGTGCTATTGTCAGGCTTTTGGAACATTGACTGATTTTTAAATACGTTTGTTTGTTTGTTTGTTTGTTTGCTTGTTTGTTTGTTTGTTTGTTTGTTTGTTTGTTTGTTTGTTTGTTTGTGACAGCTTCTGAGTATGCATCAGCTGGTAAAGTACTGCTGCCACAGCCTGTAGTCACTTTGGAGATTAAAAAGGGAGAACTTTCAAATTTTTACGAGATTTTCTTGACTGTGCTAGGTTAACATTTTGAACTTAGTGGTCTTTTTCAGCCTATGGAATTCTATGATTCTGTTGAAAGAAACTTGCAAGGTTTCATCTGGATTTCTTAATTTTCTGAAATTAATTGAATTAATTTCTGATCTGCATTGTTTTGTTTCTTGAACACTCTGAAGCCCCATCTTAAGCAAAAGGAAACTAGTAGTAGAGGAGAGCTGCAGGTCTGTGTCTCATCCTCCCACAGGAATTTCATGGGTCACCACCTCCTCCACACAGACACCATTACCTAAGCTTGATGTATTTCTTTGGCATATTTCATCTGGTTTATAGGGAAGGATATATTTAGGCCATCAACTATAAGGTCCAAGTTCAAAAATGTACTGAGAGATGCAGACAATTCGCTAACTTGACTGTTCAGCTTGTACAGAATACAAGCTGTATTCTCATCTTTGCTTATATGTCATTAAAGCACACTCTGGGTCAAAATGTTTCATGAAACACACTTTAAAGAAGCATATCTTGATAATGCTGGCACTTTTCTTTGGCATTTTGAATGAGAGCTTAATACCTGCATCTGCCCTGTAAATAAAGGATGGCTCTCAAAAGGCACCTTTAGCAAGCTCTCAAACTTTCCTAACTTGAGAGGAAAATGTGCCCTAGTCACCTGCAGCAGATGTACAGAATGGAGCTGGGCGGCTGCAGCCTGTGGCGCTCTGCTGTCCTTGCAAGGAGGTTGAGAGGAGCCTGAATGAATGACAACAAAGCAGATGGAAGTCTCAGTTTCAGCTGGACAAGCCCACGTTCATTAACTGGCTGCTCTGCCCAGCTCGTTTATTATTAATTCTGAGTGCCATCCGAGTGGGAGAAGCATCTGTGATGGGTGTCAGCCGTCAGAGGGCTCCGTCCAGCAGAGCCCTGCCTGTCACAGGCTGGGTGAGCCACTGGCCCTGCTGTCAGGGTGAGAAGGCTTTGGATAGTAGCTCGGCTTCCCGTCAGGGCTTGCTGGATCAGTGTGGTCATAAATAGGAAGGGAAACACATGTTAAGTATCCTTTTCCTTTCTTGTCCTTTCCTCCTGGCGTTCGGCCTACAGCGTTGTGATTTTAGGATGAAAGTCACTTTCGTGGTTCATTTATGATTTTTTTCAATGAGATCCTGTAAATCGGAGTTGAATCCAGGGCAGGACTTCTCTGGTATCTCTGTTGCAGCTGTGGGGGTTTGTAGGGTTGAAGATTCCTCTAGGACCTGCCCTAGGAGGCCTCATAGAGATCCTATGAGCCCCACTCCAGGGGACTCAGCCTGGGTGAAGGCTTCTCTCTGGCTCTGCATTGTACCATCTTGAATAAGAGTTCCCAAATTCCAGCTATGATCTCAAGAAATCTGCAGGAACAAAATGAAACACCACACCTTATCTAAAGTATGTTGTTTTCTGAAGCCACCATCGGCAGTATATGCATAGATATATAAAGTCACTTTCTTGAACTGGATTAACTTATAGCTTTGACCATAAAAATGACCTGAAAATGTAAATACATACTATTTCAAAGGTGACTATTTTAATTTTTATGTTCTTTGAAAACAACTGCCTCTTGGAGAAGTCCTAAAGGGATTTTTTTTTTCATTTTGTCTTTCTCCTCTTATTGAATATGTTCTTTGGCATTGAAGTTGTTGAAAGAGCAGCTTCCATATGAGATATGTAAACGCATGCTCTGTGTAGGCATGGTCTTCATATTTCACAGAAAACTATGACAGTCCTATTCTTGGGCTGAGATTTTTTCCACTGATGGGGACTGGTGTATTCTGAAGCTGTGTTTAGCAAACAAAGATAACCTGAAGCCTAAAAATATGCATTGCATTTGCAGAGAGCCTGTAAGCCTGCCAAGGTAACCCTTTTGTGATATAAATCAAAGCAATACTGTAATGGCTGTATATCTTGGACCTATCACTGTTACTGGCAAAATCCATACCAATGAAATGTGGTGCTTACTGGAAGATCAGATTGTAGCAGTCATACCCGCAGTCCCTCTGTGAATCATTCATTTTTTTGCTCCCCCTGCTGTCATATCACCTGTCATACCTGAGTGGGGAAGGTTCTTGGGTCTAGAATCAGTCTTTTCTTAAATATTTGCTTGACAAATGCACCTTCCAGAGCATAGCCAGGGTTACTGATGGAGGCCCTGAAATGTTAACAACCCAAGTCATTACATAATTGAAATCTGTCCTCTACAGCAGTATCTTTACTATTAATGGTATGTAATTACTTAGTACGTAATAATAGTGTCTATTAGAATTTAGAATCTATCTATAGTAATAGCATCTATTAGTAACAGTATCTAATAATATCCATAGTAATAGTATCTATTACTATTACTGGTAGTTAGATTTTGCTTGTCTCCACACTGAGATCAGTACATGCTCTCACCGTTCATACCAGCAAACCTAAAGTGGGCTTCAGCCTAATTTGTGTTACAGCAGCATAAATGATAAACACTGAAATCAGGGGCTATTTTTTTACCAGCTTGGTTAGGTATAGTGTTTTTCACAATAAAGCTGTTCCACAGATTTTCAGGCTTTTCTTCTAAAAAGGAGAATCCAAATTTTTTATAACCCAGGACTGGAATTTACTCATAGGATGTGATAAGTATTATATTAGAACTATAGCTGTACATCTATATTTAATCTTATGTTTGCAAAATATTTAAACAACACTTTTGTTTTAAAGTAGCAGTACAACTGCAGTAATGCAAACCTTTGTCTGCAGTGCCTGGTAGTGATCTCTTAGCAACTAAGCCACATCAGGCTAGTTTTGATATTCTTATTCTTGTTGAATGATAATAATCCTACTGAAATTTTATCTAGACCATGGAATAAGGTAATACTAAGAAAGATCACGTTGGAATGTGGCCTAAAATAAAGTAATAATCACACTTTTTACCCTGTTAAATTACAAGATGTCCATGACTTTAATAATGCTCTATTTAGTCTCAATGCAATATGTTCAAATACAATCCTGAAACTCAGACAACCACAGAAGTATGTGTGTTAAAAATTGAAGAATTTGTTTACAGCTGCACAAGAGTGACTGAATTCAGGTTAAGCCAATATAAAACTTTAATCTCCATATCTTTGTATTTCATTACTTGTAAGAGCTAGAGACAGGTGACTCATACCTTTGCTACTTTTTAAAGGACATTGGCATTTTCAGAAGGTATTTAAAGCTTTAAATTAAACAGTGTACCAATTTCTTAATAAGTCTTCTGCCTTTCTCTTAAACTGAAGTTTTTGACTGAGTTTCAAACTCATGAGGAAAAGCTGAGAAAGAGTCTTCATTATGGACCCTTCCAGAATTCAGTTGACTCAAGTCTCAAAGGTATAATCACAAATAGTGTTTTAATAGAGAAAAAAATCTGGATGGCATGAACTGCCCCTGAGTACTGCTGAATCACACTTCTCTGGACAGCTCTTTTCTGTGCATCAGGACTGAGAAAATGCCGTCGCCATGAACATGGGATGGTGGAACTGATATAAGACATTTTCTGAGACATTTGAAAAACTGGAAGTATGTCTGTTCTTCCCTTACCTTGAGATGTGACTAATATCCAGCCTGCAATTGATTTGCACACAAATCTAGCAATTTCATCAGGTTTGTCTTCCCGGAAACCTAATTTAGAGATTTTCTATTAATACCAGATACTTCACCATAGGCTTTTCTTCTTGGCTCCCTGCCACCCTTCAGTTCACAGACACCCATTCCAGCTGCCACTAGCCGGAGGAAGAAACCAACAGGCATAAATAAATATTTGCTATCCTTGGCAAAACCTTTGAAGAAGGCTCTCACTCTGATTAGAGATGTATTTCCCAAGGAGCAAATAAGATTCAGGGAAAAAGATACAGTGTATAAATGCACCATCTTAATATCCTTCCTTTGTGAATTTTGGTCACAGCTTCTTATATTCTTGTTGGACATTTACCTCTTAGAAAACATTAAATACACTGCCAAACACAACTGAGGTCCTGTCTTAGCAGTCAGTCGGTGACAAAGCTTTCAGTTAAGTCTGGGTTGTGGGATATTTATTCTTAGGGATGATGCACAAATCAGAAGTACAGCAACCTGGTTACAGTCCCAGGGGAAATACAAGTAAATGTGTTGTGGAACAGCTTCCCACTTCCCACTCATCAAAGTGATTCAGTTCACAGGGAAGGTGATGGCCAACAGCACTGAGTGCTTTCCTGGTGGCACGTGGGCTGTGACAGGGACCAGAAGATGCTATTTCTAACACACTTTTGGAACAGAGGGTAGAGAAAACAATAAAAGTTTGATTCCTTTTCTAATGTCACCTATCTGAAATTTTCCAGATTCAGCCAGTGTCAGAGCCACATTAAGAGCTTAAAACTCTGCACAGCCTTCAGCACAAGAAGGAACTTAGAGACTTAAGGGTCCACCGGGTTTCTTAAATCTATGCTTGGATTACAGCATTGTAACTAATGCATCTAGGATGCAGGAAAATACTGTGAAATGGCAACTTCTCTTACTCTGTAAGGAATGCTTGTGCTGTTCAAGACCACAGATGAGTGTTTGTATTGAACAGATCTCCCTTGTTTGGAACAGAAGAAGCAGCCCCACTGCAGAGCATGCTGCCTCCTTGGCCCTCCTCCACCGCCCATGTTCCCACCACCATACTTCAGGCACAGCTGGAGAACTGTAAGTGTGGCTTTGGCTTCTTTTGCATGAGTTCTAATGACAAAGAATGAAGCATCCTCTCAAGCACTGCTTTATGGTGTCTCTCAGCAAACCTGCCTGGCTGTGCTGATAGGGCTCTGTGAGGACAATCACTCAGCATCCCAGACTGCGGCTTGAAGTAAATATCAAATAGATCAGGGAATGAAATGAGGCTGGATTTGTTCCAGCAGTTAATTCAATTAACTTAAAATATTCTCCTTACTCTATTTTGAAACCTTCTTAGCATAAGGCAATCCTGAACTAAAGGAAATGGCAGTGCAGTAAACCAGTAAGGACAGAAAGGCAGTTTTCCATCCTGCACAATGATTTCAGAGTGTTCATTGTGTATACGTCCTGTTCTAGATCACATTTACCTTATCTAGTAGGTGAGATGAAGGTCCTGAAATCCTCCTGTGGAATCTATTCCCACCATTTAATTTTGCAGAAACACACGTGTTTGAGATGCTGATATGCAGTTTTCACTCACCCACCCTTGCACAAACCTGCTCTGTGTGATGCCTTGAGGTGGCCACCTAGAAACAGAGACTAGAGAGGAATAAGAGAATAGAAGTAGGTATTTATTTGAAGAGCCTTCAAAGGTACACCCTGGGCAGTCAAAAGGCTACACCCAAGATAGACCCCAGGTTACAGGTTCTTCACACTTTTATAAGTTTGGTCCATTTGCATATCAGGGTTAATTCTCCAATTGTAACCTCAGTTAATGACGTAATTACCCCAAGTTTGCCCCCGCTCTCAAGGCTTTAGTTTACACATTTTGGGGCCTGGTGTCCTTGAAGAGCAAACCTAGACACGTTTGTTACGTCTAACCAGCATGAGAGAACAGTAGTTAACAGGCTGCACAAAAACTTCAGAGTTACACACTAGGCAGATTTGAAAAATATGAAAGTTAAAACCTAAGGCATCATGTGTGGTATATGTCCATACACATATGCTGACACATGCAATGTGCAGGATACCATGGGAATATGATGCAGCAATTTGCCCAGTTACTGTTACTGCAGGTTCTGCTAACTACAACATATTCTCCATCCCAACATAAAGAATTTTTCTACCTACGCAGTAATTCCTGTTTCTTAATTTTAATATTCATTTACCATATACAAACACTGTAATTATTGCTAGAGTTATGAAAATAATTATTAGTAAGATGTTAGGCAAGAAGTAACCCAAGAAAAAGTACAGTGTAAAATCTTCCACTGCCTTCTGGGAGATCAGGATTGAACTCAGGGTGCTGTTCTCTCCAGACCAAAATAACTTGCCTTCACCTTCCTCATCACCTCCCCTGTCTGTGCCTTGATTTCCACAAAAAGGAGATCCAAAGACAAAAGCTCTTTAGGAATGTGGTGTACTCCTTCAGTGAGGATGAGACTGGGACCACGGTCCCTGAGATTCCTGCAAGCAGCTCAGAGTAACCTGAGCCTAAAATCACCCTTCACACCATCTCTCCATAAAAACATGATATGAAAATAAGCAGTTACAAGCAGGGTGGGAGCCATGTGAATTAAACTATGAGCAGTTTGTTCTTTGGAGCCTGTAGTCAGAGCCTTACTGGAAAATGGCCTTTCGCCTGGAAGCTGAAGATTGGTTGTTTTAATCCAGTGTTTCTGGCTCAGTGTTCATCTGCGTTTCCAGGGGAGATCACTTTTGTCACAGGACATAAATAAGGCATTTTACTCATGAAAGCTTAATTTTGAAGTCAAAAGATCAGATGTTCATTGATCATTTAAGGCACTGGCTCTGATCTGCAGTGAATGAAAGCCTCCGGGTGAGTATCTTCTGGAGCGAAGTTCACGCTGCCTGTGCCCTCCCTGAGTGAAGTCTCTATTAATAGAGCAAAGATGCTATTCTTGGAGAGGAGCTGCTGCTGGCAAAGTGGGACAGAGAGGGCAGGGTCAGGTCTAAGAATAGGCCAGGGTCCCATTCTGGCTCAGAGGGGCAGCCTGGCTGTGATGTGCCTCTGTGAGAGGAGGAGGAGGAGGAGGAGGGGGAGGAATAATGGGGCAAGAGGCTATGCTGAAGTGCTAATGTTCAAGCATCCATGAAGATAACCTTGTGACAAAACCTAGGCTTCTCCCAAAGGGAGGAAATAAACTCTTTTAAGGCTGTAGTGCGTGGTGGCTGGATTTTTGTGCATTTCTCCACAGGCTGCGTGTGGCTGCATGTTCACTCATATGTTTGATGTTTCATAGAAGCTGGATATGGAAGAGCTGTGTCATGAGCTCCAGATAATACAGGCTTCCTCTCTGCCAGAACCACACTGCTCTGCAGGGCCTCCTGGCCCTCAGGTGAGTGATGCATGTGTGATTAAACCACATCGTTCTCTCACTTTCTCCAAAGTCCTTACAAAGCTGTGAAACATGTGAAAATGCTTTTTACCACTCAATAAGCATGCCAAGCTCTGGCTTAGTTTCATTTTGATATGACTTTGCATAAATCATGTAGGCTTTTTACCCTATGTTCTCACCCCTGCCTTGCATACTCCAGTCTGTTTCAAGTTCACCCTTCATTTTTGTGCAGTTTTACAGTGGGTAGCACCCATCAAAAATCCTGGAGGTGTCATCACTTCCTTCAGAGGCTCTTTGTCAGGTTTTTCTTTGCTTTAGACTCTGTTCTCCTTTTTTGTGAGGAAAAGAGCCTGTGGAGTGGATGCAGAAGAGATACAATGAACTGGAATGTTAGTGGAGTACATCCCTGAGAAGGCAAACATCTACAGTAAAATCAGGGACAAGGAGGGCAGTGGAGTGGCATTCAGGAGGTGCAGGGTCTCCTAGCTTGACCTGCAACATCTCTGCCTCTAACTTGCTGGATAGCCTTGGACCAGTCTTTTTGACCTCACACCTCATTTTTCACAATTTATCCTTTCCAAAATCTTCAGAGGAAGGTCAGAAATCTTAGAATCACGTAACAGTTTGAGTTGGAAGGGACCTTTAAAGGTCAACTAGTACAACCCCCCTACAATGAACAGAGAAATCTTCAACTGGACCAGGTTGCTCAGAACCCCATCCAACCTGGCCTGCTTCTTCTAAGGAAATGAACCACCTCTAGAGGGAAGTTTTCTATTAATATCTCCATATTGTGGAGAAGATCATCCATTTGCCTTTCCATTCCAGTTCTCTCCAAAGAAAAATGAAAGTTTTCTTGGAGAGGTACTCCCAGTTTCTCCTGGGGCTCAGGCAATCCCAATCTATGTGCTGTGCCTGGTGCTTTGGGGCAATGATCTTCCTCACGGCCCCTGGGTGCCAGTTCATTGCCATAGAGCCAACAGCAGCCATGGCACAGGGCCTGTGCTCAGCAAAGCTGTGACTGAGGCTTTGGCAGCCTGAGAAGGTAACAAGCACCCAAACACTATTTAAAAAGTACGGACAACACATCAAAGTAAAGGCTCAGTTATGTGGCAAAAAGCATAGCTTTAATTATTTATAAGTCAGTACTTCAGAAGGTAATTGCAGAGTCTAGAAGTTGCAAGGTGAAAGCCCCAAAGACTTCGTTTTATAGAATCATGGAATAGTTTGGGTTGGAAGAGACTTTAAACATCATCTAGTTCCAACTCCTCATGACCTTTGTCCTTATTGTTTTGCCATTTTGTCTTTGCTGCGATGCAGGATGAGGAAGTTTCATTTAGTTGTGAGAGTGGAGAAGTGTGGTCAGAAGTGATGGGAAGTGTTTGCCTAGTTCTGTCTTGAGGAAAGTCTTCTCTGCATTATGAAACAGCCTTGCAGTGTGGCCATTATCCAGAGTTGCTGTACATGTGAGAAAAGCACTTGTTATTTCAGTCTTTTCTAGACTCTCTTTAAAAAAAAATCCTCTTGATAGTTTCTCTGTCTTAAATTGCAAGAAAGTAATGTTAATTCTATTGTTCTACAAAGTCCATTGCTATAAATAATATTAATCTTGCAACCAAATGACCTGTGATCCCTCCAAGAACATTTTTAAATAGAGCAGGCTGGCGGGTTTTATCATAACAGCAGACAGTAGGATGGGTATAAAATGGCTTTGGAATTTTTAATTATAAGTTACAGGACTGTGTCTTGTACAGGGACATGGTTAGAGCCAGCAGTCTTCTGGGAAATACTTTTGTGACAATGGCTACCTGCAAGGAAATGCTACCATAACAAAGAGACATCTAGAAATAACTTCTGAATTCTTCTATAGCTTGCATGGCTTTTAGAGGAGTTGCAAAAGCTCAGACTGTTGACTCATAGCTGAATTTTAATAAATTTTCATAAGAAGGAGAATTAGATTTGTAATGATATAACTTAGAGTGTAATTCCTCCCAAGAGCATCCTAAGGTAAAACGAAATAAATAAGATAAAATTTGGTTCTGGCTCTAATAGAATGCATTGATTTTCACTACCAAAAACCTAAAATTATTCTGCTGACTAAAATGGTTGGAGTAATTTGTGTTTGAGGGTATATTTTGCTCCTCTTCATGTACAATTTGATCACATTTTGGACAGTATTAGACAGCCAAGATCCAAACCTGGAGTGAGTGATTTTTACAGTGAATCTAATACTTCTCTGATGCAAGTTCATGGGATTTTTTTTCATTAGTCATTCAAAAATAAAAAGTGATCTGTGAACCAAAGCATTCTAGAAACAAAACTGTTTTTTTTTTTTTTTTTTTNTTTTCTGAGATAGTGTTCAAGGTCTCCCTGGATTAAGAAGTCTCCTGAAAGGAGAATCAGCCTTGTTTGACAGAGAGAAATATCCTCACAATTCAGAAGTGGTGGCAATCTTTCATGCCCATCTCATCCTGCAGAGCCCATCCCACATGTTTCATGCTAGTTCCCTTACCACCCCTTTGGCTGACCTCTTTTGCCAGCTGATGTGGTGTCTCCATGTCCTGGTTGCTAATTCTTCAGGACTCTGATAATTTCTCATCCTTCATTTGCCACAGACTTGTTTTTCTTGCAGCTTCTCCTCGTTTAGGAGACTCCCCTGCCCTTCCCACATCAGTCCAACTCTCTCTCCTGCCGTTCAGCAGTGGCACAGAGCTGGTGTTTGGAGGCCACATTCAAACACAGCATCCAACACCTCAAACCTGTGGGTTCACTGGTCCCAGGAGACACACACAGGGTCAAGGACTGAAGGAAGACAAGCACCTCACTAATGCAGTTTAATAATAGCATTCATTTTTCTCCCTAGGGTCCACAAGGAATTCCTGGTATAATGGGACCAAAAGGGGAGAAAGTAAGTGTCTGTTGTTATGGAGTTTGATGTGGTTTTGAGCAGCAAAGAAGCAGGGGAGGGTGTTCACTTTTTTCTTTGTCTCTTTAGTGAATAGTGAGCCTTATGAATTAAGAGTTTTACTTTAATTTGAATGTAAAGCAATGAATTGGTTTGAAGCTATAATTTAAAACTCAGTCTTTCAGTGTTCATTTTCAGACTTGAAATACTTTTTATGGCTTCTCATGGCCGTGACCTCTGTTTAGGGTATGCTTTGAGAAAGCACCTCAGGTGCAAAAGTCAGCAGTCTTACTGACCCAAAGGCCTTTGAGCTCCCTGTCCCTCTGGGAGGATGTGAGGAGCAGAGTTCTCCCATTCAGTGTGAATTGTATGGGACAGCTCAGGTATTAAAGCTGGCCTTTTTGTTAAGTTACGTTTTCAGAAGTGCAAAGATTTGCTCCATAATGATGCCTAAAGAATCTTATACCTGAAGCTGAGCACGTAATTATGTGCTTTGTTATACAAGATATTGGCTGTGGGTTTGGGGCTGAGAACACAGGAAAGATCGAGGAGCTCTGATAGAGAAATTCTTCTCATTTTACCTCTGTAAGAGAACCACTGTGAAGATATTCTCAGTGTTTTGTTTGGTGGTATTTGTTTATTTGTTTGTTTGGGGAGGGGGTTATGGGTTTGCTTGTTTGTTTTTTAATAGAAATGCATTGATGCACCCTGTGCTTCATGTGGTGCTTACAAGACTGACATATTCCTTTCTCTGGCAGGGGGAGATTGGCAGGCCTGGAAGAAAGGTATGAACAAAGGTGCTGTCTCAGAAATCCATCCAATATTTAATAGCAGCTGCCAGAGAGGGGTGCAGAAAACAGTTCAATATAAATTAGCTAATGTGGAAGTTTAACCTGTTGGTGCTTCTCTCACTGGTACCCAGGGGGGATGGTAGGGAGTTTTGGGTGCAGGGCTGGAGAGCTGCCCCAGCTGGTTTGAATTTGACAGATTCCCTGAGTAAAAGCATGGAGACAAGCCAAAGAGTGGGGCATTACCTGAACTGTCTGTATGAACAGGGGAGGCAGATTATGGGAGCTATCATAAAAGGTGTACCAAAAAAACCCCAAAGCAAAATCAAATTTTTTACTCCTCCAAAGTCTAACAAGGCTCAGACAGATACCCCTGAAGGAGGAATAACCATTAATGATTACCCTTCCAGAGCTCTGGCACCAATGCAATATGCTGACTACAATCCTATGCTTGGTGACATGTGAGCTGTGATATATCGTCAAAAATATGTGCTCCTACATGTGATGAAACAGAATATGTTATCTCAGTCACTAAGTACATCCATTTAATGCAATTAACTTTAAAGAAGACAGAAATGCAGGGTGAAATCAGAGATATGCAGGGGGTGGTCACTAACTAGGAAAAGTACCCTTCTAATAATACACCAAGAATTTTGACACCTTTCTAATAATATACCAAGGGTTTTGACACCAGCTACCAATCAGTAATTCAAATAAATACAAAACACATAAACAGAAGAGGTAATTTTCTTTAATCTATTTTCAAATGTCCTACAGTAAACAAAAATATTATTAATATAAATTCAAGGGTTCAAAACAGTAATGTCTTCGAGAGAGTAACCCACCAACCTACAAGAAAATGCTAAACTTTAAACACAGTACATCAACGCTTACTCTTCTGACAAAAACAAGTAGGTTCTCAAAGAGAAGTTTCTCAGGTTGGAAATAAACCTGTACAACCCTTGTTAAAAGCTGTCTGGCCTGTGAGAGTTCACTCTTGGCCCTGAATGTCTTGATGACATTTCTGAGATCATATTGTCAAGCAGCGTAATGCAGTGGAATAACATTCATCTGCAGCACTTTAGGAGATATTCAAAGAGTGATTTACAGGCAGCAATTAAAACAGATAAATAACTGTATGTACATATGTAGTTATCGCTATCATACAGTAGTTAATAAAGAGCAATTATAGCTAGCAATATAGGAATGTTCAGAATAAGAACCATAGTAATAGGAATAGTTCGTTAGATTTGGTTCTGCCCTCAACACAAATTGGATTTGTATGGATATAAGTACACAAAGGTCTTTTTATCCCCTGCCTGCGGTAGTGACCTGTGTAGGAATGGTGTTCTATGAACCATTTTAATCAATGTTTTCCGTTCAAGGGTAGACCGGGTCCCCCGGGCGTCCCTGGGATGCCAGGACCAATAGGATGGCCTGGACCTGTGGGACCGAAGGTAAGAAAGACTAAAATTCACACGGAACAAACTGTTCAACATCACAGTCTGAACAGAAGAGTTGCCTTGGGAAACCTCTAAGCAGCGAACTTGCGGGAGGCTGGGAAGCTGCAGCCGTGCAAGGACTCTCTGTGCTTGTCCCCTTTCTTACACTGCTCTGCAAAGGCCTGCCCAGTCCAGGGTTAGGTTACTCTGCCTTCAGCCCAGCCCCTGTAGCACTTCTTGTGTGGATCAAACATGTCAAAGGGAAATTGAAAATTAATACAATGAAGACTCACTGATAGCCACTGGTGTCTCACAATCACACGAATCAGTGTTTCTGAACTGATTGCCATCATTATGACTATTGTTTAAGAGGATCCCTGTGCCTGAAATTGTACTGTGAGCTTGTGTGGTCAGAGGGAAAATACCAGGCTGTTATCAGGGGAAACAGATTACAAACCTTGAGAACATCTGATCACATCTTTGAAGTTCATTCCCATACAAACAAACATTAATTCCTGTTATTTTTATTAACCAACAGCAAAAGAAATGACAGGATGTGCTTTGCTACTGCAGAGTGGCTGCTTCACCTGCATTTGTTATAAAAAAAGCTTCAGAACAGCCCTTTAGTGAGTACTGGCTTATGGAAAAGGTTTAACAGCTCTTCATAGGAGCTGTGGTTTATGGAGCTGCTACTGGGACTTTTGAGATAACTCGCTTTTCTTCAATCCAGGATGCATTAGGCTAAAGGACTGCACACAATGCCTAGTTTGAAACTGCTTTTTCTGGTAACTCTTTGACTCTACATTTGCTCTATGAAGGTTGATGCCCCCACCTCAGGGGATGTGATGCTGTAGCTCTTGATACTGCAAGAATAGTAGTAGGTAATTTGTGACTTCAAGCTGTCTCTGGGATTCAGACTTTCAAGATCTTCACAGCCATGTTAGATGAAGAATATCATCCAGTATGTGGGAATGTAGGCAAGCTACAAGAAAGTATGTAGTTAAAAGAAATCAATGCTCCCTTTGAACTGAGATGGGAAATGGTTCCCCCCACAAATGCATTGTGTGCTGTGATTTACCACAGCAGGAGCAGTGAGGGCAAAGTTCAGTGAACCCCTTCCTTCATGGTCTTAGTGAAGGAAGAGAGCAAAGCAGACAGAAAACTCATTCACTTGGTCTTTTCCTTATAAATGATTTAGTTTTATTTATGTAGTCTTCCTAATTTTGATTTAATCTCCTCTATCTACTACTATGCTTTTTCATCACACTCCTAGAAGCATCACTTATATTCAGTAGTAACACTTTTTCCTATACTTCAATGGCAAGCCCTATGTGCTGTTTGAGTATGATTCTTCTGCTTTTATTGTCTCTTCTGATACTGGTCCCCTCTGTTCTTTAGGTAGGTTCACAGTTTCATTTCTTCTGGTCTTTATAAATATTGTTTTCCTGCCTGTCAGTGAAGGCTCCAGTTGAATACAGTGCAGAAGATCTCTGTGGTCATTTCAGCTGGTTGTGTCTCTCTTTCTTTCCTCTCCACCTCTGATCTTCTCAAACTTCTAATTCTCATCTTCACCAGAGATATTTGCTGCATCCCCTTCTTGCTGTAAATCTCCAGTAAGCTGCTGTTTGGATTTTTTAACTCATGTCTACCTCTGTGGATATTTGCTATTTCTTCAGCTGGGTTTTGTTGTCTTCTCTTACTTTGACACAACCTTACTTCAGCAAATATTTCTCCTACTTCATTCCTTCAAGTCTTGTCTGGATGTCTGCAGGGGCAGCAGCCAATGGAAAATCCTCTCCATTTCTCGGACAGTGAAAGCCAAAGGAGAGTAAGAGCCAAATGTGTTCTGCTGGTAGCACTGCTGCATGTCTGGGGGTCTACTCTGTATTTCACGCTGGATATAATTAGCTGACAGCAGCCAGAGGAGTGGTTGTAAAGCTTTTTCATGATTTACTGGCTCCAAATGACTGCTCAGCACATGGTGTCTCGGAACTACAATAAAAGCAGTCACTATGCCTCCACAAGCCACAAGGCATGCAGCAAAACGCCTTTTTTTTTCTGCAGCTCAGTGAAGGTGATGCTGGGTAGAGACAATGAACCTTTGTGCAGAAAAGGGTGCACTGTTGATGGTGGTTTGCTTGCATGTCCTTTAATAACCTCTGGGAAAACTGAAGGAAAAGTTACCCACACAAGAAAATGCAAATAGAGGAGTAAGATAATGTGTGAGGGCTCAGGCAGAATACAGTTGTAATATAGACCCTTGCCCACAATGCTACACCAAGGTCAGGCTTAACTATTTGGCATAAAACCTGAACCACTGAACTGTCAGACATTCAAATATGACCTCATCAGAGAGCCACATTGAATAACTCTCTTTATTGACCCCTTTAGGGTGAAAAGGGAGAGTTGGGTGTGATGGGATTGCCAGGTACAAGAGGACCAATGGGCTCCAAGGTTTGTTAACCAAACACTGCATTTTCAGACATTGGTTTCTAATGCTCTGCTGACAGCTGCTTCCCTCATGAATTTTCTGGAAAGCATTTATCAAGATTTGTCTTTTCTAATACAGCTAAAAAATATGTTCTACATCAAGCAAGGTTATGTTGTCTGGTGGGGCTTGGCTGTGTTTTTGGCTTTTCATAAAAATGCTTTGGTATAAATTATTGTAATTTATTTTAAAAGCAAGCTCAGATATAATTGTATCCAACTAGAAAAATGGAGTTCTTAAGCACATCTGCAGCATTAAATCATGTCTGCAATGTTTTCCACTTGCTTATAAGACTGTGGAGATCATTTTGGTCCCCTACTAGAACTAGGCATATGTACTGACACTTGAAATAAATTATGTAATCAGTTTATTCAAAGGATTGGAAAGAAGAACTGAACACCTTTGTTTTTTCTATGTTTCTTTAAGAGAAACTCAGTTTCATATTAATGATCACATCGGATTACATAAGTATAACTTAAGTATGTTCCATGTGGGAAAAAACAAACAAACAAACAAAACAGAAGAGGAAGATTACTGTTAAAATTATTTTAGATTATTAATTGTGGCATCTAATGCTTTATTTACTCTCAGTTACATTTTATTTCACTTGTTTCAATTTCAAAGCATTATCAAAGCTGCTGGCTTTAACTGGCTTTTTCTTAATGGCTTTTGGGCTGAGTTGTCTTGTCTTTAATTCATATTTCACAGTTCTGTTTCAGTGCAATTTTAGGAGCTGTAAATATTCATTTGCATTTACACATTGATGCAATTAATTATTTGTGCTTCGTTCTTTTTCTTCACTTCAAAGTTTGAAAGTCCGGCTTCTTGGGTGATCTTGAAAGCGAGAAGCATTAAAATATCTATCATTCCCTTTAGGGTTTTCCTGGAACTAGAGGAGAAAAGGTCAGTGTGACAACAGAATAATGTATAATTTAACGTTTGGAAACACTTATGTTAAAAAAACAGATGTAACTGTAGAAATGAGATTGGATTTTGATGAAGTCTAAATGTCCCACTGAGAAATGAAAACAACTATTGAGAAGGAGCACAGTCTTGTGGCTTGGGCTGGGGTGCTGAAGAAGTGAGTTTTATACCCTGTAGACTCGTGAGCAAGTTGCTACAGTGAAATTCACTACAGGTTCCCCATCTGCAGCATGGGTAAAATAATCCTTAATTGGTCTGGTTTAGTTAGGTGATACATGCTTTGTCACTGAGACAGTTTGTACTCCAAGATCTGACAGTGGGACCTGAACTGGGGAAAGAAGACAACTGGGAAAACCCCCCAAATTTGAAAGTATTATATCCAGAAAAGCATGTATTTAAAGTAATTATCTGGGGAGAATGAGTCCCTTTTCATACAGTCCTTATCCTCAATTCTGTTATGATTTCAATAATGACCTGTATACCTCACTCTGAAGATATTACTGTATTCTGTTGACTTCAATAAGGCATTTTGTAGGAGAAATATTTTTTGCTTCTCCATGAAATGGTAGTAATTAGGGTGTTGTTCCCCTGTTATCTCTTTTCAGGGATCCAGAGGTGACAGAGGTGACAAAGGAGTCAAAGGAGACCCGGTAATTTTCTTTTCCAGATGGCTGTGAATGTGCATGTGAGGAGCAATGTACTTCTGACAGGGAAGAACGGGAGGGGCATGGAGGAAAGGAGCCTGGAAACATCTTCCAGGGAGGGCAAGAGCGGTGAGGGAAAGCAGTGGTGCCATCTGATGTGAGGGTGGTGGGGCAGCTCCATGCCCGTGTGCCCCCAGCCCAGGGTACAGGGGGATTGATGAGCCGGAGAATGATTTCCCTGGAGGTCACCCCAGCCCCTCCTGGGCTGTGCAGTCCAGAACCACAGCAGCTTCCCAAAATGCTTTCAGCTGGTGATATGATAATACCAGGAGGGGAAGAGGGGGAGAGATTTGTGGCTTGGGGGTTCTTTCAATTAAAAAAGGAAAAGTAAACTGCTTTTTGGTGCAAATGGAGAAATGCAGGCTTTGGGAGCTGTCCAGGTAGCAGAGCTGCCTGTAGACAAGAGTACAACTGGGATGATTTTTCCAGAGAAACAGAAGCTGGGAGCAGAGGATCAGGCAGAGGAGTAATGGTACCATACAAGAAGCTTTATAATAAAATTTTGCCTATAAATCTCCACCTACTGCATTACCTGCAGTGCTGAGTCAGTGCAGGGGTTTTTATCCAATACCCATATATGGCACTTGTTTTCTTCCTTCCGAGGAAGGTGCTGCTTTGTCAAAGATCACCACACATTTTCTGATTATTTGTCTCCTTTGACTTTGTAGGGAGAAATAGGCTTCCCTGGAATGCTGGGACAAAAAGTAAGTGGGCATGATGTGTTGGGGAGTTGTGTTAAATGCTGAGGCAGGGTCAATGAGTGGAATCAGGGACTTCCTGGAAGGTGTAAGACATTGAAGGTCTTGCTTGACTCAGTGACCAGCACTGCCTGGACTTGATCAAATTCTTTAGGCTTTTTAGCTTAGGAGAAAACTCTCAGATTTAGCTCTTTGCTGTTGTTTCTCTTTTTCCCCCAGATTGTTTTGTTTAGTCATAATCTTCCTCCTGCTTAACGTACCCAAACTGTTGTTTATAGAGTCATAACTGCCTTAATTGCTTGGGTTTTATTCACTTGAAACTAATAAATACTTCTTGATACTCTGAAACAAAATGGCACTAATGTAAATAGTGATAACCCTGACCAGTTTTTATGTCATCATTATTCTGTACTTGAAAAACAATCAAAATTCAGGTGTTGGCTTATGGAAAACCTAAAGATGGATAATTTTATAACATAATCAAATCATATCTCTGAAACTAGGAAAAGGAAATAATAGTTACTTCTAAAGAGATTAGAAGATGAGTGAATTCACCTTCCTTTCCCTAAGCATTTTTATCACACATGCATCTTAACAGCAAAGCAAGATATTGCCAAGGGGTCAGAGAGTTTTCCAAGCCTTGAGCTCTCCAAGTCTCTAAAGCAGGTTTCTGATTTCATTTGGCCTCATCCTTAGGAAAGGATTTTTCAGGGGTATGTGGGTACATGGTATGAGATTTTTTTTTTTTTACTTTATGTTTGTTTTAAAATATTTTATTATAATTTTGGATTTCTGAGAAAGAAATGGTGCCAGAATTATCTAGAGGAACCATGTGAATGAAAGCAATCTGCTGTCTTGTATGAGGCAGGTATAATAATGTACTCACCTCTTGCTTCCTTCCCTCTGCAACCACCAAGGGAGAGATGGGCCCGAAGGGACAGTCTGGAGTGCCAGGACACAGAGGACCTATAGGAAGACCTGGAAAACGAGGCAAACAAGTAGGAGCATGGTGTTTCCTCTTCCTGTGACTCATGGCATCTGTGTGATTGTGTGGTCTAAGCTCTTGTGCCATGCACTGTGTCACACAGGGAGTGGACAGAAGCCCTGGAACACCTCACAGGCATGCACAGGCTACACAGGAGTTAAAGCCTGGAGTCTTGGCTGCAGCATCCAGCTCCCTGCCCATGCAGCATGGGAAAAGTTGTATTTATCCTGGATTGGTAATGAGCTCATTTAATACAATGTGAGCAGACCTTGAAGGCTTCCTTTGAATCCTAAGCAACTCAGAGCTACAGTCCAAGCCCCACCTGATGGCTAGAGAGCTCAAAATTATGCTAGCAGAGCTATATATTTTCAGACTTTCAGATTAATTGTAAAGACTAGGAACTGTGTGTAAATTGGATACTGACTCCACCACTATAGCATTTCAGTGGTAGGGGCTTAGCTGGAAGTATTTTATTTGCAGTCTTGTTATGCCCGGTATGGCAAGGAGAGGCACATCCCTGCTTCACTGTTGCCCTGATTAGAACAGGTAATATCTGAAGTGATAAAATAGCCAGTGTGGGGGAAAAAAGTTGGGTGTTTGGGAGGAAATAATAGGTCCCCGAGTAAGGAAGGTATGTGCAATGTAAGTCTCCTAGATGACCAACAAGAAATACTTTTTTGTCCTAGATTTGTCAGGTTTTAAAATCTGGTGTGTGCTCTTTGCTGGTTTGGAGGGGTTTGTTTTTTTGGTTTTTTTTTTTTTTGTAAACTCTCTTATCCATCCTGCCTGTGTGCTGTGGAATATCTTTCCATAGCATAAGGCAAGAGAAGATGCAGCACCTGCAGATCAGCTTGAACACTGTGCACTCCTTAGACGTTTTGTCACCTTACACAGTGGCTTAATAAAAAAGTGGTGACATAGGCATGTCATAACTTAAGGCAACAACCTGTGTGACTAAAAGACCTATAGCCTGGCCCTAGACCTGTATTTCCAGTACTAAGGCTCAGTACACAAACCCCTTTCTGGTGCCCTGAAAGCAATTTTAGCATTGATTCAGCATGAAAAAGGCTTTTCCTCTCTGTAACTGGTGAATTTGCTATTTCCTTTCTACTTTTCTAATCCTTTGAAAAAACTGGGGAGTGGCATTTCAAGGCTCTGTGGGTCTGGCTGCCACCTTTAAGTGCTGTGGTTGTCTGGCTGCTTGTTCAGCTGGATAGTTTCCACCAGCATGGGGCCATTTCCTGTCTCTTGATCCAGCTGACATGCCTAAATAAAAGCAGCTAAATTAAGCAGGTGTCACTTCCACTTCCATTTTGAGATATGTCTTGATTAGCTCACTGACTTCTTCGACTCTCCCTGCCTCTGGGGTAGGCTCTTCCTAAAAGGTAGCCAGGAGGTGGGAGTCACAAGTCACAGCCCCACGGCTGCTAACTGAGATATAACACCCAAAGCTTTATAACTTGGGAACTGACCCTAAGCGAACCCAAGTTTAGGGTTTCAGTCTTGAGAAGGAGGAATGACTTAGGGCTTTAGATAATGCCACTTGGAAAGAAAGGACATGAATATAAATATTGTCAATGGGAAAAGCTTCTCCGAATGCCGTGGGCACATGTGAAAAATAAACAAGGCAAAAACATTGAACATCAACCCTTGCTATTATTGTTTAATCCATCAGTGCTAAGCAGGAGAACATTGAGCAATCGTTCCTCCAAAGCAGGGGACAGAGAAAACAGCTTTTTCTCAGTCAGTACACGTCTGACTGGCATTGCCTTGCCTCTGTCAAATTGCTGTTGTGTGGGGGAAAGAGATTTCCCACAGTCTTCTTTGGGGCTACAAAATCCTGGACTGCTAGTTCTGTGTTGCGTAATGTAAAAAGTAATTAGAGATCAGCATCACTGACATTCACATAAATCCTGGAATGTTTTTGTGTCTCAGAGCTTACCTAATAGGATTAAACAAAGCAAATATTCAATTAATTCTTTATAGGCCATTGCAAAATCAGCCTTCTTCTGCTGAAATTGTGCAAGTGACATTCAAACATATCCATGGGATGTAACGTATTATATAACAACAATTATTTCAGCATATATTACTATATATGCTTTTCTGCTCTTCAATTAGACATGCAACCATTCATTGTATGCCTTTGAATACACATTAACCTGGAATTACACCATCTTCAAGGAAATAATCTCCGTTGTCATTAAAAGAAAGCTTACATAGTACACATCATTTTTATTATGCTAAATAACGTATGCTGTTACATAAAAATCAAGTCAGATATTTAAACTTTAAGCTATGTAATACACTTCTGAAATATAAAGCTGAGAAATCCAAGCCTTGGAGGGTATATGAGCAGCAAGGTAAATACAGTTATTTTTAATAAGTGTCGCCATATTAAATTCAGGAGCAAAAAATGAGAAGGTGTCAAACAATTCCAGGTTGAAACTTCCAAATGCCTAAGGGTATGGTTGCACAAACAAGCTCCCAAGAGACAAATTAGGGCTGATTTTAGATAATATTAGCATTACATGGTAACTGTGTGTAAGCCCCTCTCCCACAGGTAATTTTGCAGCATTGACTCCTTGTTTGGCTGCCAGAGGGACACCATTTATCAGTGTGGTGTTGCTAAACACTGACCTGCACTTGCTTGGCTTGTGATGATTTGTTAACATAGATACACCCATGGTGAAAGTCAAGGAGATGCAGGAATCCAGGCACCTCAAGCACTTCTGAAAATAGTGTGAGCTTCAAAGTCATTACTGTGCTTCTGAAAGGCTGCACCCTAAGACTGGGAAATGTCACTGTGGAAGCCCTTGACAACTCCTCAGTGATTTTCCCCTTTCTTTCTCAGCTGCACTCACTCCTAGAGAGTTACAGGGGTTAAAAACTCATCCTTAAAGAAAGGCTATCTGATTGAAGTCAGAGCAGGGTGATTCCTGACTCCTCACAGGGCAGATCTCTGTGACCATTCCCACCTGGGAGCAGCAGTCCTGCCTGGGCATTCCTTTCCGTCCCCATGTAGGAGAGGAGAGCACCTGTTCCCTGGAGTGGTGTCCATGAAGCTCATGCTGCGAGCTTCTTCTGGCAAATCTCTTGGCTTTCTTAAATGGGCAGCCAGGGTTGGCTGGAAGAGGTTGTTTGTTACTAACCGTTTAGCCAATAAATGGGTGTCACTTCTCTTCCAGGGCCTCAAAGGAGACATTGGACCGGCGGGTGTCATGGGCCCTCCGGGTAGGCCTGGTCCTGTCGGCCAGCCAGGCCCCCCTGGACCGTCAGGATTAGGTAAGCAGGAGATGAGGTGATCTCCCCAGGAGTGTCCCTGCTCCCCAACCCCTCCTGGCTCATCAGGCACACATGGGCCCCTCTGCACAAAGTGCTGCAGGGCTTTGCTTGCTTCTCCATTGGTGGCAAGGAGAGGATTTCTCCTGGAGGCAGGTCATGCCATCCTTGTCCATCATAAGGACTCCATACCTTACTTTAAAGCCTACTTTATGACTTTTAATGTTTCAAATAAAACCAAAAGTATGTGGTCCCTGAGAGACTTTTGTAGATGGGGACAATGAAAAGCCATCTCGGGGCCTCAGAGAGACTAGCTAATCTCCATCATCAAAGGTCTGCTTTTCCAGGTATCCTGGCTTACAGTGAAAAACTGTGATTTCTAATCAGGCAGGACATGCTCACCCTGTGCAGCTCTGCAAGAGAAAAACAGATGAGATTCAAGTTACAGTGGCATTAAGGAAAGAAGGAAAGAGAATGGAAAGGAATAAGAGTCAGGCAAAAAAGAGCAGTGGAGAAAAACTCTCTGCATAATTAAGTGCTTGAGATCTATGCTCACTGCAACTGTGTGTTGGAGAAATCATGAGAAAAACCTTGTAATAACTGATAATTGTACAGCTTCAGAGCTGTGCATGCACGTGAACCCTGGTCAGTTTGTGGGTCCAAACGTGAGCATGAAGGACAGTACATGACCCACAATGCACAGGGCAGTGAACCCTCAGGTAGGGTTTCTCACCCTGGATATACACTGAAGTATCTGAAAAGAAAAGCAAAACCTTTTGTAAACTATTGTTGCTTCAAAGGTACAACAACTGTTTGTACTGCAGCCAATCTGGTCAATGTCCCCTTCCATTTTGCTTTCCCTTTTTCTTCCCTTTCTTACATCAGTGGACAGGAGGTCTCTTCTTGTGGTGGTGTGGAAATGGAACATCTGTGAAGCCAGACACAGCTTCAGAGTCTTCATATATCTCATGTCTCCCATTAATAAGCATCTTTGCTTGAGTAAATTAGCTGGAAGATTTCAGAATTTTCACCATGCTGATGGGAAGGCAGCCAGGACCTTGAGATTACTTTTTAAAGGCTTTATTCCATCCACAGAAAGTTTATGTGCCAGGGTTATTAATCTTTTTCCTCTAGAATATAAATTCCGATCCCAAAAGACATTCCTGTAATGATGCCACTGCTTGGAGTAGGAACATATTGGCTCATTGTCTAAATCCGCAGAGCAGTGCATCCTTGCCAAAGTTTGAAAGTCAAACAGCAGTTTGGGGTTTTTTTTTTTGATGTTTAATTAAAAAACTCCTGTATTTTTAGTTGGGTTTTGCTGTGCAGAAACCTGTGAAACAGCATTGCTCAAGTGGTTGTACAAAGGCACAAGTCCCCTGTGTTGTTGTAGATGCATACAGAGACTGACTCTACAAAACTTGGTGCATAGGTGCTGTAGAGTGATCTGTGTGTTCATCCTGTCCCAAATTTCTGCAGCTTCAAACAAGCTGACTTTTATTCTAAGTAAATGGTCTCTCTCTTCCTCTGTAAAACTGGTAGAAAAATTCAAAAGGCGATCTGAAACAGTATGACTGTGGTAAAAAAATGGCATCTTTCTCCTGAATTTGTGCTTCTGGTAACCTTTCAGTTCCCAGTGGATTTGGTGGGAGATGTGCCTATCTGGAAACTTGGGTAAATGCATATATCCACCTGACCTGTACTTTTCCCATTGAGGCTGTGTTTGTGTGTTGTGTAGTAACTTCCTAACAAGGCAACCTGGTGCTCTGCTTCCCAGGGCAATTTGCAATAGGACCAAAGGGAGAACGAGGACTTCCAGGGCCTCCAGGGAGATGTCTCTGCAGCACCCCACAACATATGAGTAACCCATCATATGAGGAATCTGTGTTTGGACACAGCTACCCAAAAGTTCCAGCGGTAAGCAGGTTTTGTGGGAGGGGATGTGAGCAGTTCTTAAGTGCTTTTATTACAAGAGATGTTCTACTCACTCATTTTTTTATTTAATAGGAAGATATATGGGCAGTGTGTGATTTCTAGTACCCAAAACCTCTGAGATCCAGCTGGTGCAAAAGAGTTCAGTCTCATAGATGGTTGTGTGATTGATGTGCTGAAGTGCAGCTGTTTCGAAACATCAGTAAGGTAGCACGTGTTTGGAAACCTTTTTCAGGCTTGAGGATGCTCTCTTTCTTTTACATAATCTGTTCTTTTTATTTAAATAAATCAAAATACATTTTAGATTGGTCAGTAAAGTAAGCATCTCTTTCTTGGTTTTTTTTTAAGACAGTGATTTCAGAATTGAATATTCGGGTCAAGCATTTCACATATACAATAGAGCTTTCTCCCAAAGCACAGACCCTCAACCTTGAACCAAACAGGAGTTTCCACAAACCATGAGAATCAGGTGTCTGGGCTCCTGTCTGCAGTCACATTATATAGCTAATAGTACACATAATATAGCTAATTTCCATCTCTAGCCTTGGAAGCATTTTTATGAGCAAATTGGACAAAATACTTTAAAGGACAAGGCATTGGTGAAATGAAACCTAGCAATTTTTCATCACTGATTTCTCTGAGCTTTGTAACTACTGTTCATGTACTTTTCCTTTTGCTGGGCCTTGCCTTATTATTCTGTGCATTGTAGCACTTAGTCAGCAATGCAGATGCTACCTTGCTGCTGCGTGCCAGCACAGCCCAGCCACTACACTCGTGCAAGTGGCAATGGTGCTGTGTCTGGTTGTCTCTGAATGTCAATAAGCAGCAATTAGCTTTGTTAAAGCCCCATCTGTCACGCTGTGAGAAAGCTGTCACAGTGTGTGGAAGGGACACACTCACAACACTGCCCATTAACCCGGGTCATTGAGCTCAGCCTTTTGCATGAGTGTGCTGCGAGTCTTGTCAGCTGTGTCAGCTGCTCGCTCATCCCTGGCTGTGTGTTTCATCAGGAAAAACTCTCCTGTTGTTTGTAAAACGTAATGGTGAGAGATGAATGTGCTGAAATAAAGGTGCCTATTACATCACACTGCATGCAAAAAAACCATCATGTATTATGCAGCCTCGAGAACTCATAGGGAAAGGTATAAGGCTCACAATACAATGTACAGGTCTTACTACCCTCCTTCTCCATCAGGCACAGTTTCATATCAGATCTAAAAAGACAGTATGAGAGTGTAAGTATCTAAAATACCATACTGTGGTATGGTATTTTATCACTGTGAGCCTCCAAGTGCCATTTTGTTGCCAGGAATGTGGGGTGGCAAAAAGGCAAGGCTTAGCTCTGGAAATGAAGCACTTCCAGAGCAGCAGTCCCTGTTTTCCTGCCTGCCCCCTTTGTTTTACTCCCTCAAGTGTAAAGAGCAGGAGCTTAAACATCACTGTTGTTTATTCTGTTCAGATCCCCAGGTTGCAGCTTTGAAGCCTCTTGAACCACTTGTCAGCTCTTGTCAGAGTTCTATAGCTGCACATGGAAAAGATCCAGAGATGGTGCTCTGCGCCCTGGCCCCGTGGTTTGCCAAAGCAGCACATCCTCAGTGCCATCACCCATGCACCCAGCAGCTCCTCAGTGCCAGCACAGCCAGAGGAGGGCAGAGGCTGGGAAACAAAGTGCTGTTTTTCTGTCACTGGCTTAGGTCCATTCCATTTTTAAAATCTTGTGTAATTTTAAAGGTTGATATCTGTAATAGTTTGAGACAGCACAGTCCCGCTATTGATTTCAAGAGAAATTGCAGCTCTGGGGCTGGGCTGTGAGCTCCTGAACACAATTACAGAATCAGTTCTGTGCTGGCTTCCTATTTCTTTGCTTTCTGTCATTCAAGTTGAAGGCATTTTTATTCAATGCTTCTTTAAAGAAATTGGCCTTTGTCCGCGGTTTTGGGAATATTGTGCTATGTAAAAATTTCAGGGTAACTTATTTTTAAAAGAGCCAATTCTGTTTATGCTGGTGAGAATCAGACTCAACCCTAAATCCATTTTGCTCAGAAGCACTCTGTTTGCTTTTTCTTAATTTAAAAATGGCTTGAATCTTGCAAAAATTAAATTGATTAAGATGCTGAAGGAAGAGATTATTTCCTAATGCCTCTTACATCCAATTTCAGTGACTGAGACATTAAAAAAATGGGTAAGAGAGGAGCTTGTCCCAATTTTACCATTTAAACCAATTTTTTTTTTCTGTGTAATTGAAGACTTGGCTTTAGACCATAGTATATGCATATAAAAAACCATGCATTTTAGTGCCAATTAAGTTTAAAGAAAGCACAAAGTGGTAAAAGTTAAGTGAAGGTTGTATTGAGCCATGCATTATATTTTTTTGTAGCCACAAACATGCCAAAAAAGTTATAGTCAATCCACAAAAAGCACTTATACCTATTTGGATTTTGCACTTGTTTCAGCATCAAGCCATTTGAACATCAGAAAGTTCTTCTCAGCAGTGATTGTGCACCAGTATTTATATGATTTTTACCTGTGGATGTGCATTTCAAAATAGGGGCCATTGGGGCCATAGTTAGGTGCCCAGGAAATACCATTCTTTCCATGGGTGTAGGTTCTCACCTCCTCTGCTTCTGAAGACAACTTAACCATTTTTCTGTGTGATTATTTACCCGTTTGAAGATACATATGGCAAAACTAGATTCTGTGACACTCCAAAGAACTTCTTGAGAAGCTTACCAATCACCTCTTTTTCTGTGTCCCAGATTTTTGTGGTGAATAATCAAGAAGAATTGGACCGGTTAAACACCGAAAATGCCTTAGCTTTTAGAAGAGATCAGAGATCTTTGTATTTCAAGGATACCTTTGGATGGCTCCCAGTCCAGGTGAAAATATGACTGTGGTCTCAGAAAACTCGTGAGTGTGTGTTTCATTTTGAAATACAGAACATACTTCTGTACTTAAGGTGTCACACAGAATCAATTAAGCAAATGGGGGAAAAGCTCATATTTGAACACTGCCACAACTGTACATAATTCTGTGAATTTTGTTCACAGGAGCCTTAATTACTGAGGCATTAACTCAGCAATGGTGCAGGTTTTGCTAACCTCCCTGTGAACCAGGTTCCACTGGTGAACAAACTGGAGCAGAGTTCAGAGAATTATGGTAGTAAAGAGAGTTTGTATTTAATACAAAATAAGGCAAAACTCACCAGGGTACAAAGTCGCAGAACAAAAACCCTGCAAACCAAACTCATTTCCTTATTTCCTTATTGCTTCAAGGAGCTAAGCTGAGTTCTGCGGAAATTAGCAGCACGATCCTTCTTGTGTCTACTGGACTTTGGATCAGACTCTGTATAAACCCTCTGACCAACAAATAACAAGGCATAAAAACCTGGTCGTGGGATCTGCCCCCCAGAGCCCTTCACCTCTGCTTGCTGGCCAGGCTGCTGCTGGTCTAGTCCAGTAACCACTGTGTGTTTGCTTGGTCAGCTCACCCCTTTCTATCCCGTGGATTACCGCTTCGAAGATAGGGGTACCTGTGGAGACGGGATCGTGCAGGATGGGGAAGAGTGCGACGACGGCAACGCCGTGGTGACTGACGACTGTATAAGTAAGTTACAGTGCAGCAGCAGTGGCTTCTTTCTGCTGGGGAAGGAGCATTAGATGTACCACTGCTGTCCAAATCACACAAGGAGAGCTGGTGTGGCTTGTGGATCAAGTGCAGGCACAGGGAAAGGGAGGCACAATGGCCACAGGGTGAAAACTGAGGCCTTCATGCGTGTGGATGGCACGCACCAGCACGGGACAGAGGTGACAACAGTCCTTCTCATGCAGCCTTGCTGAGTCAGAGCCAAACCACTGCACTTTGGGGGCCACATCCAGCAGCTGGTTTACACACATACCTTTCCTGGGGACTGCCAGCTCTCTGTCTAAAAGCTGTAGCATGCCTTTGCAGTGCAGCACAGCCCATGCGATAGACACTGAAGCTGACTGTTTCTTATGGCAAAATAGATCCTGAGTCCAGAAACACCACTTTGGTGGCGTGAATAACTTTTTGTTATTCACTTGCATAGGGAAGGTATCGACCCACTACCTTCACTATTAGGTTTATACAACATTTACTTCATGTCTGCTCCATCTTCCTTCCTTCCATTTTGCTGATTGTGGATAGCAAAGAGCATAAAAACATTCGAGCAGCTGTGGCAACCTTCACTTCTCCCTCAGAGTTACTTCTATGGCTTGAATCCTTTCCCAGGGCACAGCACTACACCATCTCCACACAGTAGGTTTGGAACACTGTTGTTCCTAGCAAAGGGATGCTCCTTTACATTTCAGAACAGTATCACCCAACACTGAAAGATGCATTTCTTCATTTATATATCCCTCCAGTTTTTAGCCTGACTTTGAAAATGGTGTCTGTGCGGCCATGCCCTATGTGAGTTTCTCCATCCTTCTGTCCATCACCACCCTTCCCCCTATAACTTAGGAATCCCAGCCAACTTCTCAATGGCAACAGGAAAGAGATTTCAAAGGCAATTCAGTCTCAACAGGTCTAGGGAGACATATAAATAAAAGCCCCTCTAAGTTTGCCTGACTGCAGAGTACTCCAGAGAGACAGCAGGATCTCTCCTGTCTCCAGACATGAGAAAATGATTCAATCAGAATTTGCAATCAACCGTGGGGAACAACCATGCAGGAAAATAGTGTTCATTAGTTCTAGTGCCTGCAAAATTGTACGCTGTATGTCTGAGGGCACATCGTGTTCTCTGTGCTATGCACTGGGCAAAGCTTCAGGTCAATGGAGGCCTTGCAATACATAGATTTCTGACACTGATGTGACCCAAGGAGTCATTATTGAGTTTCTTGGAAATGAGCACCTTGTCATCATTGTTCTCCTGTGACCAAACCAAAAGGAAAAGGCTAACCAAACGTTAAATGGATTTTATTGTAAAATAGGCTTGTTGGTCTTAGAAACACCGACTTCTGACAAACATCCTTGGTGCAATTAATTAATAATTTCTATTTGTAAATAACTCACTTTAGCCTCTTATAAATTCCCTATTCCTGAGTGTCTGTTTAATCCTTTCCTTAACACCAATGGATTATCCCAGAAGATGTCAAAGGGATTTCAACTAACTGAATTTGTTCATGTTATAAAGTCATTCTCAATATGCTGAAAATGTCAAAATCAAAGTCCAATTGCTAAAATGGCAAAAGAGCCCACAAATGACTGCAGCCTACATGTCAGTCACCATGAAAAATGTGACAAGTCCCACTCACACTCAAGTCAGTAGCAGTCAGCAATGGGAAAAACACATTTTTGGTAACCATTATATAGCTTTATTTTTTATAGACAGGCTGCATAATTCTGTTCATATGTGGCAACTCACACCAGACAAACATAGATATTGCACAGAATCGGGTAAAGGTCTAGGTTGGCAATTTCAAACAACTTAATGACCTAAGAGTATTTTTTTGAGATTGTAACCTCCCCAGGTCATTTATGTTAGCTATAATTTATGTTTCCTTTAACTTGTTTTGATAGTAATTATCTATGGCAATAATAATTTTTAGAATAAGTGCTGTTGTAATTAGTGTTCTTTCCCTTGGTCGTTGAAATCAGGCTAAGAAAAAAAAGCACATTCTTTGTAGTGAAGAATACTGCACCTCCTGAGACAGTCCTTACAGAATGCCCTCCCCAAAATATCTTGTTTTATACTTAGCCCTTAAAAATCTAGTTCCACTTACTCTACCTGTTTCTTTTACATGTGAAGTGCCTGGAAGGTATTTTTTTCTTTATTTTTCACCAGGGTGCCGCCGTGCTTACTGCGGAGATGGCTACAAGCATGAGGGGGTTGAGGACTGCGATGGGATGGATTTTGGATATTTGACATGTAGAACATACCTTCCTGGGTATGTAAGAGGAGGTCCTCACTTTGGTTTGGTGGGTTTTTGGTTGGTGTGTTTATGGGTGGTGTGTGTTTTTCTTTTCTTTTTTCTCTTTGCGAGCTTTAAATCAGAGGAGTCTCACACACTTAAACCTCATTCCACTGGGACTGCTGCAAGAAGTGGGAGGAGAGAGTCTGTCAAATTATTACTGCATATCATTGACTTTAAGGGCTAAATCTCATTTCTCAGTAAGAAGTATGTGCCTCTTACTGTACAAAATGAAGGTCATGTAGACCTATGTTTGCCTGTTTCTTGCCAAGATTTCCTCATCTGGTCACATTAATGTCCAGCCATAACATAAGAAGGGTAGGAAAGACCATGAGAAGATGATCACACTGAAGGAGAAAAGGCACAACAACCAAAGCACAGGCTCGTACCGACCTCCTGCTGCCCTTCCCGTTAATGGGTACTCCAGGGGCGTATTGGCTTCTGAATCAAGCAGTCATCTGCCAGCTTTTCCAAGGCGCAGCAAATCCATTCACCAGCAGATGCGAAGCCATGCATCTGCTTAGCAACGTCCTTCATTTTAAACATCTGCTTATTGTTGACTTGCTTTCTCTGCCTTCGTTTAGGCAGCTTCCTCTGGTCAGCGTTTTGCCTCCAACAGCAGCACCTCTATTTAGCTGTCAGGTATTGTTACTGGCTAACAGGAAACATTTAATTTGCAAATTAAATTATGCGCAGAGCCCTCATCATTCAGGGAACAATAATGTGCTAATTGACAGGAATAAGAAACCACAGGATGCCTTTGTAAGTCTAATGCTGTGCTAATCCTTCCACTGTAATTGTTGGAGCACTCCCGGTGTAAGAGATTATTAAAATCCAGACCAGTAAACCTGAAAAACCTGAAACACTTTACAGAGACCTCATCTTTAGACAGTGTGGAGGTGTTTTCTACTGTAAAAACTATTCCCTTCTAAGAGTCTGAAGTTTGGTGCCAAAGATAGCACCACAAAAGCTTGAGGAACATTTTATAAATTTCACTTGGCGTGTATATTCAAGTTGTGAAGAGCAACTGAGATATTTTATTTTTGTGTGTAGTCTGCAAATTATCCGCCAAACTAAAGAAAAAGCTGTGAATCATGAGTAAAGTGGGCTGAGTATGTGAGCATGGCACTCCCATGGGAGTTTTACCCCAAAGTAATCTTTCCTCCAAGAGCTCTGCTGCAACTGATTTTCCCTTTTTTTACTCTTTCCAGCCCACAGATCCCTCCTCCTTTTTCACACACCTTCTCTTCAGATTTTTTGTTGGTCCGAGAATGTGGGTTATCCAAGGACATCGTTTTAAAGCTGCTTAGTCCACAGCTTTATGCTGTGGATGGGTTATTCACTTAGACATGCCAGCAGTAAAAACTCATTTAAATTCTTATCAACAGCTCTGATCAAGTGTTCAGTAGGTAGAGTTGCTGCAGCTCAGTTTAAGTCAGTAGAAAGACAAAATCTCTGTTTTTCCTTATTTTGCAAGGACTCTTCAATTTACGTTTTTTTAGTATTTCAAATGTGGGAATGTGTCACTCATTATTTCAAGTACACGAAAAAGAAGTTAAAGGACAAACACAGTCACACCTGCTGAAGCTATTGGGAGTAACTGGAAAAACACTTGACTCAGACCCTCAGATATCTCATTCCACGGCTCCCGTGGGTGAGCACCAGAGCCTTATGCATCCACCCCCATGAAACACTCTAGTCCTGCTGCCAATAGGGATTTTAGTTTTTTTAATTGACATTACTGGGAGTTAAGTCTTCACTCATAGTTTCTCCTGGACTCCCGTTTTGCTGACAAAGGAGAACACAGTCGAGCACTGATGAAAATTGCCCTCATGTTTTGTTTCCCACATCTTGTTGCATGGGCATATTCTGAGGTTCTTCACTCCCACTGAGAGTTACATCCAGAAACCGTGTAAGTGAACTCTACCATGCTTTGAAACTGAGATATTCTCTTTTATTCTAGGTCTTATGGAAAATTGAGATGCACTTCTTACTGCTACATTGACTCCACACAGTGTCGGTACTTCACATGAGGGGAGCGGAGGTGGGTAGCATCCCACGTGTAGCAGGTGCTAGGTGCTACACTATCACCTATCCGAGAAGGACTGGGACAAAAAACACCCCACCCACCTCTGTGAGAACAAACAAAGACACGTCATGCTGCTGATGGCCATTTTGAGTTTTTTTTTTTTATAAATTCGTCAGATAGGGAATAATAGGACCACTGCATCCTGTCTTAATAGAGAAATAAATGTCAAACAGTGTGTGCCAGTGAGACTTTCATGCGGCTGAGGATGGCAACTTGCTCTCAAGCATAAAATCAACATTAAGCTACTGGAAGCTGAGTTTCATTAACCAGGAATATTGTGTAACAATTACCTCCACTTAGCACTGTTAAACCCAAATATAATCTCTTCAGGGGTTTTGTCTTTAACCCTTCTCTGCATAAACACAAAGCATATCTTGGATGCGGTGTTTAGAGGGACTTTCTCTTTTATTACAATGTGAACTTAGCAAGTGCTGTATCAACAAGAGATGACTTCAGCAACAGTAAGGTTACCAATACTCCTTCATTGGTCAAAGGAGTTAAAGTTCTTTCAGAATCAGCAAATCAGCCAGATAAGCTGGTTAACTTCAGGCCAAGGCGTTGTCTGTGTGTGTCTGTGCTCTACAAGCAGTCACAGGAGACCTGCAAAACACACCACAAAGGACAAACTGGACAAATAAACTGTGAAATAGCCAAGAAGTTCTCTCCCAGGAGAAAATCAGACAAGGAGGGAAGATAAAGAAGGAACATATTTCCATATTTTTCTCCTCTGTGCTGAGCTGGCTGGGCTCTGCCTGACCCCAAGGGGCTGGGACAGCACTGGTTCCCTGCCTGACACCATGGCCATGTATACATTGTCTTCAGTCTGGTGTCCACACTGGAAGGTCTTTCCATGTGCAACCTCTTGTCCACCTGACCATCATCATTCAATTCCCAGTTATACCCTGTCCTCCCTGCCCCTCTGCCACTCTCTGTTCCCTCCACCGTGTACCCTAGTGTGTGTGCTCAATTTTGTATCGCCGTAAGTCAGACCTTGGAGTAGCCTGTGTGTGGATGCTCAGTCGTGCTGTGCCATGTACATGTGGGTTTTGTTTTTTGGGAAGGTCGCTCAACTATATCAGCTCTGATTGGAGTCAGGGTAATTATACACTTATTTATTAGCAAGTAGGAAAGAGCCAATTTTGTATGGAAAGCATATTAAATGTTATGTGACAAAGAGTCTACAACAGAAAATAAAACAAAGAATGTGCAGAATTCAGGACTAAAAGCCTTAACACTAGGCATTGTTTTCATACAAGCCACTCTTTTCGGCTTTGTGGCAAATGTTGTACAGGACTGTGTGAAATGTGTGAGTTATCTGTGCCAGTGATAATGCTGCAACAGCTGCACTGACACTGGCACTTCTGTAGAGGTTAAATAAAGGTGGATGTTGTGATACAATGATGATGCATTAAAGCAATCAAGAAACACATGCAACTTTTACCACCTGCCTAGAAGACTTTAATTATGTGTGTATAAAGGGATACTGGAAATCACCAATTAACAACAAAAAACAAAAGAAAATTCGTGTACTCTTCATGACTATCACTTACCTGGGCTATTTATGTTGCTATGAAGCCAAGCCACCAGAATTTGTAGTCCAGTTCAACAGTTAAATTTTTTTTTTTTTTAAACTGAGGTCTTAATAAAAGGTCAAGGAACCACTGGGGCAAGAAAATTGCCACAAACTCTGGAAATCTGGACTAGCACAGCTGCCTTTTAACTTCCTGTGCTTGTGCAAGCACCGGTATCCAGCAGCATCTCACCATGCGAAGCAGGTGTAGGGTCGTTGGGAGGCTCTCGAGGACAGACACGTTCCCAGCAGCATGTCCTGCTGGCCATCCCTCCGGCTGAACCTCTGGCAGCATCTGCTGGGTGTTACCATCCTGGGCTTGGAGACACCTCATCTGAGCTACTCACCTTCTCCAAGGAGTTCATCTCAGCCTCCCAAAAGGCTGGAGTCTCTGAGAAGCTTGGTAATTCCAGTGGCCTTTCACCTTCAGTTTTCAGTTGAATCATTTTTAATTAAAAGCTCCTATCTCTGAAGGACATTGAAATAACAAAGCTACGTGCATGGATCACAGAATATGTAAGCAGGAGATGTGGTCACCCAGGTAAAACTGTACTGTGCTGCACACGTTCAGAAAGGGGCCTGTCAGTCTGAGAACACTTACAAAGCATGGATTTTAAATGGACAAAGCAATGTAAAATATAAGGAAACAAAACAGAAGTTTCATACTACTGTTACTGTCTTGTTCCACTCAGATGATAAAGCATGAGAAGGACACCTGGGAAGGTGTAAAGTATATATGATTCCACATGCTGCAAAAGATATCCTTTGCCCTCATTTCTGACATACCTGATTTATCATTAATTGGGTATTCTTCAGCTGGGTGGTGCCTGGTCTGCTACAAGTTGTCTTCCCTCCTTCTCTGAGTTTCTTAACATATTGTGTCAAGACTGGTTCAAAAGTTAATTGGAATATTTCAGTTCATTGGACTTTTGTAGCAGCAAATGCTTGTGAGAGAGTTTTTTAATGATTAGTATGCAACTCTAGGCAAGTACAAAGCATTATGCCATGCACTGTATTAATGTATACAACAAATCCAGCTTGCACTTAATATATGATTAAATATATGTAATTACCTACTGCGCATATTAGCAGCTCATGTCAATAAATCATGCTACCTTAGTTCCCCTATGTCCTTACTTTCACTCGTTTAATTTTGGGTTTAACAACATGGTTTTTAAATATAATCACCTAGTTTAAGATGCTGGGGAGGGAAAAAACACCTCTTTTCCCATGCCTGCTGCCTCTCCCCGCCTGCCGTAGGAGCTGGTGCTGTGTGGGCACAATGACGTGCGCACAGCCTGGGAATGTGGCTGTGCATCCCTGCTCCTGGGCCTGCCGCTGCCTCATCCCCAAACTGACCCCTGCAACACGCCACGGGCAGAACAGCTCCACCTCCATTGATTTCTGACTGGAATCTACAATGTACTTCTTTTTAATAAGGCTTTGGGCTGTGGTTTTGGGGAGTATCCCCTCTTGCTACCTGATAATTTATTTACTGGCTGCTTTGTAACTTTGTGTCAGAGGCTGAGCTGGTGGCTGCGAACCAGAAAGCAGCAGCCTCCGGTGCTGGTGGACAATGGGAATGGTGATGTTGGCACCTGGGGTTTGGACACTCCCAGAAACTGGCACCCAGGCTTCGAGGAGAGGGCCCTGCCTTGCACCAGCAACCCGTGAGTCTGTTGTCCCAAGGCCTGCATGTACAACAGGGCATTCCAGAGACGGGCAGTGCTGCCTGTCCCCAGGGGAAAAGAAAGTGTATTGACAGAGAATGAGTGAGTCTATTTTCTGCCTGTCCTTTCTAAAAACTCAGCTTCTGTGACACTCACCTCTCTGGCACCCAAATGCCTACATCATTTCTCCCTTCCCTTCAAACCATTCAAAATCATAGCTGTCAAGGCTGTCCTTGCCCATAAATCTGGCCATGCACCTCATCTCCTTCTTTCTTTCTTCTTATTTCCTCTAAAGGCGCCAAAGTTCATATCCTTTGTAGCCTCCTGAAAACTCTGCAATGCCCTTGCTGCTCTGCTGGGTTTCATCAGCTTCTCTTTCAGACTCTCACACCGCCCCTTTTCTAACATCTTCTGCTTGTGACAGCCCTGCATATGTCACAGCAAAGCACCTTGGTCATGGTTCTCACCTTCTAAAAATTGTAGGGTGCATTTCCCACTTCAGCCCCACTCATTTGTACAGGGAGAGAGGGGATTGGTGGTTATCCTTAAACTGAGTGCCCAAGAACAGTCACTGTCCTTGAGCACCAGCTGTTTATGAGGAATAACAGTAATAAGTCCCCAGTCAGCTGCTTTTGGGGACAATTCAATAGACTTGGCTGCCACATACAATCAGGAGATGTATTTTAAAAAGATGACCAAAATAAACCCAAGAGAAGGAAATCAGTGCTGTGCTGTGGTTCTTTGATGATATTTAAGTCTATCACGCACAATGCTGCAAGGAGATCTTCAAAGAGCTGTTGGAGAAATCATGTTTTAATTCACAAAGGGTGAGGCAAAGAGAGCATTTTCTGATAGACTTTCAAGTTCTTCCTCTGATAGCTTTTGCCTAAGGAGATGGATATGTCAAAGCAAGGGTCCCTTCCCTGGAAACCATTCCCTTGCAAGGAAAACACAGAATCATGGGCTATTGAACTCTTCTACAGGCAGCATAAGGTACTGGCAAGAGGAGAGACAACTGGTGAATGTAAAATTTGGATCAGGAATTTGGACCAGAGTAACTGATGGTTATTAATCTGGTAAGAGACCATACAACTTGTAGACCATTAGAGCACTGCCAGACCTTAACCAAAGAGAAAAAAGGAACAAAGCCTAAGCAAATGAGCCATTTGTGTCTTTAATGAACACAGTCAGTGAAAAACCCCCACAATATTAATGTGTCCAGTTACATGCCCAGAAATGTGCCCTATGCAGAAAGCTGGTGTCACTCCAGGGCTGAAAAGGCCAGAGCAAAGCCTGGGCACATGCTTTCATTGCATCAGTAATTACTGGGGCATTTAGGAGGATGGCCCTGAACCAGCCCAGCCAGGGAAGGCTGCATTTGAAAGAGTAGCCAGGCTAAATTATATTAGAGGAGTGTACTCCTGATGGAAATTACATTAGTGGCTATTTCCCTCCCTCCTTCCCCCACAAAACCCTGGCACTTAAAAGGCACTGAGTTATAGCCCTGGCCTTTTACATAGTTTAATTCACTCTGACAGTTTCTCTGAGCATCTGAGGGAGGGTCCCGTTTGGATGCATAATCTTCTCCAGTGAGAGAGAAGAGGGTTTAAACAGACATATTTTGCTGCAGCCTTCCCACACACTACTGAGCAAGTAGCCCTCCTGCATGGAGTGCTGCTCAGGATTTTTTTGGAAAGGAGGGGGAAGGAGAAGGATGGAGCTGAACCCATCAAAGCCACTGATAGCAAAGCCAAGGGATGCAGCAGGACATGGCAGGAGCAGGACCCACTCTGGCCAGTGTGGCTGGGGTGGGAAGGGGCCTCATGCCCATGTGGGGCATCACCTGTGCATCAGAGAATCTCATGTTCTTCGGGAAAAGCTGTCTGCAGTGCTGTCCCCAGGGCTAATGCTTCTGGTGGTATCTCCTGCAGGACACAGGGAAGGACAAAGCACTCCCTGAGCTGTTTTGCAGGTGCAGCTGGGAGCCTGCCTGGCTGGTGTGTGATAACACAAACACAGAGGTTCGACAGAGCAGGAATGTGAGTTAATGGCACAATAAATCAGCCAGGAGGAAGAGGAGGTAACATTAACCTACTCACACAGCAGCATGTTTAGTATATTTAGAAACTTGGCAACAGATGACCCTCTCTTAGCCGGTCTAAAGTGTCACCATTTAATAAGTGAACAAACTGACATCAGCATTAAATTCAAGCCCATGGCAAGATGTCTTTGACCCTTGTGCCAGGTGTATTTCAGTATTCATCTTGAAGAGGAGTCAGAGCCCTGTCAGGGTCCACAGCATCCTTGTAGGGTAAACGGGGGGTGGATGTTGATTGTTATTCACTGTCACCCTCCTGGGAGGAAGAGACACCCAGTGGAATCTCCCACTGAACCACTACTTACTTACTGAGTGCTGACTTACAACGTGGAAATGCAGGCATGTAACACTTATTTTCCTTTGCCTTCCTTACCAGAACATCTCCAATTTGGTGGAGCAAGGAGAGAATTGCTCAAGAACCCCATCTGTTCCCCAAACCCTTCGTGGGATCCCAGAAACTCTTCAGTGACTAATTTTGTTTGGAAGAGAAGAGGTACCATTGCTCCCTGCCCTTCCCATTTCAATTAGCCACGTACCCCCATGAAACTCATCATGCATGAGTTGGGAGAGGCTGTGCTGAGCCAGTCAGACTTTTGGGGCAGGTTATGTTTGGTGCTTCCCATGCCTTCCTCCTGGAGGTTATTTGATGGACAAATGGGAATATAGAGGAGCCTGGCAACCCTGATGCTTCACAGCAATGTAATTTCTTTTACACATTTCCGCTGGGTTTGACATTTTACCTACCTGGCACTACTGCTCTGCGGACAGGATGTGCCAAGAAAGAGAACATTGAGGACTGCTCAGGTTTTGAGTTGTTAGCAGATTTAAAGGGAAGGATGACCAATCAGAGGTGAGAAACAGAACAGTTCAGGCAACTGAACTCTCCAGAAGTGGCTGGTTGAAACGTGTATGTTATGGGCCAAGACCCACAGGGCAACGGGTTGTGAAATTACAATAAAAAGCTGAGTTTAAACTGTGATGCCCCAATACATTCAGATAAACCATCATAAACCACGTGGTGGCTGTAGTGACAAGTTACTGTTTTGCTGTCATTTGAGCAGAGAGAGATTGGTTGTCAAACCCATAAGTAGCCCCAAAGCAGAACCTTTCTTTTTACCCCCAGTGGGGAAAAGCTGGTAATCTCACTGGTCTTGGTGGGCACAGTGAAGGGCAGAGAGGCTTGCACTGTGCCAGGACTTTTTGAGCAAGACAATATCTGGTGTGAAAGGCTGCAGGATTACAGCTTCTAAATAAAGCTCCGAGAGCTGTACCTGCTGCTGCCTGGGGTCAGCAAGCTCTGCCTTATGCTGCCTGAGACTGAGCTGTTATTCTGACTTAAAGATGTCAAATATTTGTCCTCTGCTCCACACCACCACATTATTTGATGAGCAATTATGTCCTGTAGCTTCATCAGGGAGTAACCACGTGGCAGGGAGGATTAAACTGCCTCGACTGGCCTATGGAACAAACAGCTTGACACCAGAGAGTTTGTACTTCGTATTGGCAGGCAAGAACCGAGCCCTAAGGACATGCAAATAATGTGTTTATTCCTCCTGCATTCAGCAGTCAAGTATCTGGCAGGCCATTTGCAAGGGGAACCCCCTGCTCTCCCTGTACTGTCCCTATATTTTGCAGCCCTGAGGATGACTGCGCTCCAGCTGCAGGGTAAAGAGAGCTAAAGCTTCCTGCCAAAGCCCCCCAAAAGGCCGGGAGGGGGTTCTGCAGCACTGTGGGGGTGATGCCGGGTGGCTCTGATTTCTCTCTTTGCTTGCAGCACTCATATCCACGTTTCCCAGCAGGGTGGCCTGCTTGGTGAGCACACCTATTTGTGAAGACTGAAAACTTCTTCATTTCTGCTGTAACCACGGCAGATGAATTTCATCAGGATCGGGGAGTGGAAGGAGTTTCCCCTGCACCCTCAGCACCTGTGGCTCAGTGAAGGTTGTCACTGAGGCTGAGGGACACACATCTGTCAGCTGTGATTTACCAATGTGGTTATATATGTCTTATATTTATCTAGGGATATAAACCAAGGCAGCTCTCCAGACCCTGCCTTGGTTTCACCAAACTTTGAAGCCCGTAAGAAAAGTCCTTTAAGGCAGGACTCCCTCAGCAGATTAGTTTTTGCCTCTTTCTGTTTTAATAAAAAGATGATAACAAATAGCTGGTTTTGAGAAGTTTTATTTGTGTAGGAATATTCTGCTTTTATGTATTCTTAGGCATCTCCATCAACAGAGCAGAAAGCAGAGCTCCATTTGAGATGGTCAGTAGGCAAAAAAACCGCAAACGTGGACAGATAAATCCTCATCCTGTATGGATAACAGCTACTTTCTCACAGGCTGTGAACATTGCCTGATGACATAGGGTTAAAAAAATGTAAATTAATATATAATTACTTTATCCAAAGCGGAAGAGCTTGGACAGGAGGGAGTCCTGTTTCAGAAGGAGCATAGTCTGGATATATGAACTCTCCACACAAGACTGATATAAGTAAACAAAGTGCTATATGAAGAAACTTCTGGGCTGGCTGACAAGAAGCATGTCCAAGTGCTCTGAAACAGCCCAGGGTTTTCCCCAGATTGTGCCCAGGGGCTGGTTTGAGCCCCAGGGGACAGCAGCCTGCTCAAGGTGACTGATGAAGTGTGAGGTGGGGATAAGTAACAGTGACTATTTATACACTGAGAGTGCACTGTAGATTGAAGGCGAGAGAATATAGATCCTTAAAAGACTCGTGGGGAAGGAAAGGGAATTTAGTAAGCTGAACTGAAGAAAATAAATTGTGAAATGTCCTGGCATGATCCACTGAGTGACTGGGACATTCAGTACACCCCAACAAGAGGAGAAGCACATGCAAGAAGGTTCCTGTGCCTGCCTGGCACATCTGCTGAGGCAGAACTGTCAGTGTCTCACACCATGGCCAGGGGCACAGAACGAAGCTGTGTGGGAGAGCAGGCCTCTTGCTCTAGACAAGGGGGTTTTTGGCATGAAAGCCTCTCCCAGCTGCCCCAGGGCTCGGAGGGGCGTGGGTTTCACAGCCATCTGCAGCACCCTGCTGCACACAGCCACGTCCTGCTCGTGGGGCAGAGCTGCTCGGATGGTTTGGGAGAGCTGGCTGCTGCTCACTGTGTGGTACTGGGAGCCTTGGGCTCAGCCAGTGCCGAGTGCCTGAGGCCACAGCTCTGATGTCACATTTGGGAGGTGGGCGAGGGGTGGCAGCACAGCAGAGGCTGCACTGCCCAGTTGCTCCCACTTGCAGGAAGAGCTGGGTACCAGCTGCTAAGCAAGAAAGCAAGTGGAAAACTATGACCTATAGGAAACTATGTGAGGCACGTCTGGTCTCTGAAGACTACAGATGAGCTGGCAATACCAACGCTGGAAACAGATGCTAAACTGATTGGAAATTATTTTGGCAGAAAGCCATAGCTGGAGCAGGAGCCCTGGTACAAACAAATTATTGCAAAATGCATTTTGAAGTCTCAGATCTGTTTGATTTTGCGAAAACAGTGAGCTGTTCTCTGGCATTGCTGTAGGACTTTGCACAGGCCACACACCAGTGCATCTGGCTGGAAGCAGTGAGGTACAGGCAGAGAAAGCAGCCAAATGCTGCTGGTTGGCACCAGGACCTATGGATGCTAAAAAGCCTTAGCAGAGACGATTTCAGCTCTCAGCAGCAGTTTGTGAGAGCCTTGTTCTTTCTCACGCGAAACTATGCAAAACATGATAAAGTTTTCTGTAAACAGACTTTGCTAATCTTGCACCTGCAAATATAATTAGAATTGTTGTGATACTGACTAGAGAAATGAATGATGTGTGAATTGACCAGTCACCCTGATAGGTAGGTAGTTAGAGGTCCAATACCTCTTGCCTTCTAAGAAAACACTAAAAGAACTAAACACATAAAAACCCATCCTTTATTAATTAAATAATTCATTCCTTTCTGCTGACCACACTCGTGTCTCGGAGTCCTTCATTGCCTCTTAGCACCGCCGCAGCGACAAGGACCCAGTGGGGAAGCAGCACCTTAGTGAAGCTCCTTGGCTGGCAGCTCTGGAAGCATATGAGTATCACCAGCTTCAGCTCCTCCTGCTGCAGGCAGAACTCCTGCACTCAATGGCGACACCTCCCTGGAGCAGTGGGTAAACAATGAAAGACCCTGGAGAAATTTTACCACACCTTGCAAGCCGGGACACCAGCAAAGAAACACAGGCTGGCAAAAGGTGGAGGCTAGGGGAATGCAAAAACACAACAAAACCTGGAAAAGCCTTTTTCCCTAATCCCCAAAGTTGGGGGCTGAGCCTGCAATGCCATCAGTGCAGCTTCTCCGGCACCCATCCCCTCACAGGGGCAGGGCAGGGAAGCTTTCTAAGGCTGATTTTTTTTTTTTAATGGCAACGCACAAGAAACAAAATTAAAACCAGTGTTACACACAGGAGTGAAATAGGTATCTGTTCATTGCAAAATATATTTGGGTCAATGTATTGAAATATTAGGAAAAAACACGTGGTAACATCTTGGATGAAAGCTTTCAAATGGACAGACAGACACTCAGCTGGGTCGCACCAATTCTGGAAGTGTCTGGTGTACTGCAGCATCTCCTGCACTTCCTTTTCTCAGTTCTAGTACTTGTGCTTGATTCTTACTCTACCAGTTCTCAAATGATAAAACTTCTCTCCTCGTGGCTGCAATTCAGGGAACAACTTTGCATAAACATATTAAACTGATGTTTAAAACCTGTACTCCGGGTTTTGCTGTAGTGCTGAATTATGGTCCCATATTGTGCATTTCAATAGATTTTTATTTCCTAGAGGTCAGCAAAACTGCATGCCAGGCCCCTGCTGCCCACAGAGTAGCAAGGTTTCCAGCTGGGCTAAAAAGAAACCAGCCCACTGAAGGTTTCAATTTGCCTCACTGCATTGGTCACAGCTTTGGTGCTGTGAGCTTGCACTGTCTTTCCCTCTTAAAATCAGAAAACGTAAGTTTTTATCCATACAGTAGCCCCCTAAGGAAAAAAAAATTGGATATTTTGGTTAATACTGAATCTAATGTGTCCTCTTTGACCTTTCCATTTTTACAGCAGCACCTGTGTGTTCCTATGAACCCTACACGTTCAGCACACCATTTTTTTATTTTGAACCGTGGATCTAGATTCCTGCAGGGACAGGAATTTAGCAGCCACTATCACCTCCCCTGACCTTTACTAACAAACATGGCAAACTTTCAAAGCTGCAGCTCTTTCTGCAGTCCATCTGGGATCCTGTCACGGCAACAGATTCACTTTTCTTAATCAGCAGAAGTTGAAGCAAGGTGGCACTTGCCTGGGAGGTATCTTTTTGTGCAGGGGATTTCTATCAGAACGTGTCTGTGCAGCGCTGCTGAGCTGTGTTTGGCTGTTCAGGAGAATGAGGCATTTTGCAGAGGGGACTGACACCTCGTGCTCAGTCCTCGCTGAAGCAAATACAAGTCTTGGCCTTTGCAAGGATGATGCTCTGGGGCCAACTGCAATTAGAAAGGGTCAGTCTCCTGTATCCCATGGGAGACAGCAGCTCTGGCTGAGCAGTGCTGCTGCAAGAGGATACATGCACCCCATCCTCCCCTGCCACAGGGCTGGGTAGGCACAGGCAAGGGCTCTTCTGCAGCTCAGAAAATGCCTCTGCCACAGCCCAGATCTCTGCCTGGTTGTTGCTATTTAACACAAGGTCTTGCCCATGCTAGAGAGACACCAGCTGGGGATCACAGATCTGCTGTCAGGTCCATGCTGCCTTTAGATGGAGAGAGAGAAAGAAAAGGGACATGTCACACCTGCATTAAGGAGCATCAGTCCTTATCTGCATCTCAAGATGACCACATGGGAGTTTCTGAAGTCTTTGAAATCTCTATGGAAGAGATTCAAGTCCAAGGACAAATAATACATGTAATTCGAAAATAAAAATTCCTCTCACACTGCCCAGCTGGGTTTTTTAACTGCAATCTTCACATATATACACTGGCCAAGGACCCACAACCAGGTGCCAGACACAGCTTTTATTCTCGCAGTCTAAACAGGCTTCATGTGTGTTAACATTCTTCATACAAAGATACATACAGGCAGTTTCTGTGAACCAGAAACATACTGGTTTCGACTGTTCACACAGTACCCATAACAGATGCAGTCCTGAAGAGCACTTTAGGCCTTATATTGTAATAAAAGAAACAAAATCCATGCAAGGAGAAAACGAGATTTTAAAACATGCTTATTTAAAATAAGTTTATTATAATGAAATAATATAAAAGTCTGTCAAAAGTCTTAACAATGCTCCAAAAGAAGAGACAGATGCTGTATGATTTGAGAGATGACGCAGACTGGAAACTTGAGAGTATTTCAGACTGAACTGCTTATGACAGCACAATTTGTGCAAAGCTTACACTGAGAGAGGTGATTTGGGGGGCACGAACAAGCCCTTAGAATTCAGTAAATTTAAAGTGTGAGGCAATATACCTTCTCTTCATCTCTAAATGTATTTCAGTATGTATATATTTTAGTATGCAAAGTAAGGCTTACATTAAGCTTAGCTTGACATTGATAAAAATGTATGCCCAAAACTGGCTTGAAAAAAAGAATACAGGAAAGGAAACCACAAAAGCAAGCTGCCTTGTTTTCAGTTTGATTATTGTATTCTGGAATGCAATTTACTCTCTTAGTTTCAAGCAGACATAAAAACTTTCAAGATGGCTTTAAATAAAGGAATCAATAAGTTTTGGACCCCTTGAATGCTGAAATGCAAAAGAAAGTTAACACACTTAGTGTTAAGCAGAAATCAGGAAATTAAAACAAGGAAGTTTCATATTTAAAAAATCCAGCTTTAGCACATCTGGAGTATGGGGGGGGAAGTCTTACACCAAGAAAGGGATATTAAAAATGACAATCAAAGACTGCATTTTGAAGAACTGCATGCCAGCGGGAAGGTGCACGTGTATGTAAGGGAAGCATATGTCTATGTCATAACTTCAAAGCAAGTGCTTAAATCCTTGTGTCAACTGTGAGCAGGATCAGCTCTGGCCTGGGTTTGCTCAGAGCCAGTAAGTGCACTGTGACACCACTCCTGCACCAGGGAGGTTTTATATTGCCTGGAGCATGCAGAATTTTGTAGGGTTTGTTCACCAGGGGGCTACAGAAGGTAGCAACCAGGCATGAATTCAGTTATTCCCACCCTGCTTTTTTTGTTATCTGCGCTATGCAGGCAGGAGAAGAGAAATAAAATAAACAACAAACAAAATAAATGACAATGAACAAAACAGAACAACAAAACCAAAAAACCTTGTGCTTTCATTCCTATGGGGCAGAACACCCAAGTCTGAAATGTCCTAATTTACATTGCCTGTCAAAGAATTCACGTCTGATTTTCCAAGTTTATATTTGCATGCCTTACACAACATCCTGCTTTGCTCTGACAGCAACAGCTCTGATAGCAACGCAGATGACAATGGATAGAAAGGAAGGATCAGGTGGGGAAAAAGGTCAAGACAGCCAGGTAGGAACACACTAATGATCTTTCCTGGTGTCTGAAAGGCAGTTTAAGCTTCCCTAAAGGTTTCCACAAAAGCTGAAGTGACGATGAAAAGAAATGGTTAGAAGGTCCAGCATATGGACATACGTAACACTTTTTTCTATAACAGCCCACACCCCCTTGCCAAAGCAGGCTGCAAACAACTGGGGCAGATTTTGGGCATACTTTTTACACGTCCAGCCAACCAAGCAACTCTTCTCAAACTATGAAACATTTTAAAAGCAAACAGCTGTAACTTAAATCATGATGATGCTTTACAAAAAGCTTGTAAGTGAAGGTACATGGCCCTTGACTTTAAGTGCATCTGTTAAAGGGAGATCCACAGCACAACAGTGTCAAGACAGGATGTTTCAATGACTCCTTATGTTTACACTAAAGCACTCGAGTATGCAGTTCATATTCTACAATTGTAACGTCACAGAACTTCAATATGGGAACTGAGTATGGTGCCTTAAAATAGCAGAGGGGGCTCCAGAACATAGCTTGTTTTAAAAAAATAACAACAAAATAAATAAAATAAATAAAAGTGTCTGATTGCTAAGCAGAACTCGACTGAAATGGAGAGCTCTGCTCTAATGCCAATGACACTATATAACAAAGATGTGTTCACGATCTCTATTCAAATATGCTGACTGCAATTATTCAGTACTAGATAGCACTTCTATCAGATTGCTTTGGGATTTACCATGTCTCAGCAAGGATGCACACTGGATGGACACTGCCTGTCTCATATGCTGTATCAGAGTTCTATGCTCAGCTATACTAACTTCACAAAAAGCAGCCTTACTCCCCCCTAGGCTAAGGCTGTGATTACTCTTATTTCACCTTGGATAAGTAAAATCCCTGAGAATATGCAACTGTTAGACATTGAAGGAAACAGCCAAAAGCATTTCTAAAGGAAAGGGATGAAAAACTTCAGACTACTGCAATTGAAGAAACCAAAGCAGTTCATGTAAAGTATACAGATCCAGGGTGCTGTTATCTGAGAGTCATGTGGATCTCTATCAGTCTGCAGGTCAGTTGTTCATAAATGTCAGCCATTAAAAAGAAACAACAAAGACTAATCAACAAACCAAACAAATGAAACAGAAAAACCTTCTCTCCAATTCTAAATTTAAAGGCCAATAGTAGCTTGTTCTCTACAATTATTGTAATGAAATGCCATCCTCTCTGCTTGCCAAAGTGACATCACAGGAAAAAACAGTGAGTTGTTTATCAGTGCATTTGCTTCCATTTGGTCATCTGGCCTACTGCATCCTGAGAGGTGTAACACGGAGTTCAGCTCTGCAACACACTGCATGGGTTTCTTTCTCAGTGGTGGTTTGACTGCAAAGATGGCATTCATAAATCTTAGAAGTGCTCAACGCCCTGCAAGAGCAGTGCATGGTGAAGTGCAAGTTTTGAAGGCAAGGAGACCTTGCTCAATTCCTTCTCTGCAAGGCCTTTGTTTAACAACAAGCACAGAGGGGTCTCCTGAAGCCACAGTCTCCTAAAAACATTCCCAAGCACCAATTCCAGAGTTCAGAAAGAAGAAGTTTACACAGAAGAACAAGATAAGAAAGCCTGCTCTGAGGCAGGATGCCATGCTGATTAGAGGATATGCCATGTGGAACACTCTCCCTGCTTGTTGGACAAGAGAAGCATGGTAGGAGTTAGTTACTGGAGCTAGTGGCCCAGTGAAGCTGTTCTTTGCCTACAAAAGAAAGCCTCCCGACTTTCGGAAACAAATGTTGGGTCTGATGCACACCTAACAAACTAGTGGTTCTCCTGCTAGATAAAAAACAAACCAAAACAAAACAGAAAGCCCCAAAACGCCTCCAAATACTCTAAACTGAATATGCTTTCCTACTACTGGAAAAACTTAAGAGCAAAAAGGAATTCAATTTTTGTCATGATCTGACAGTTAACTTCCAGAGAAGTGGGATCTCTTCCTGGTCTTCCCATAACCTAGCTGACATTTTGTGGAAATGTGATCTCCATTATCTTTCCAGAGCATTCAGCTAAAAACTGTTACAGTGAAGTTTCCCACAGAACAGCTGTAAGCCTTGAGGAAACCACACGGGGTGGAAAGTTGGTTGTTCTCCTACAGGGGTGTTTTCTTTGGATTCATGCTTAGAAGCAGCAGACAACTGAATCCCAAAGGCTCTCAGCTTAATTTTTAGCACTGCAAGTAGTGAAATAATTGAACAGAGCTTTGGTCAAATTTTTTGACTTTGTACTCACACATACACAATTTAAGAAAATCCAAAAAACTAAAACCTGATTCTTTCTGATCCCTCTTGAGCACCGAGGAACTACAGATGGGTAAAACTCAGAGAGGATGACAGAGCAAGAAGTCACACTATTTAAATAGTCTCTTGGGAACCTGGGGAGGTCCCAGCTGACTGGAAGCTGGCAAGCATTGTCCTGATTTTCAAGAAGGGGAAAACGGAGGACCCTGGAAATCACAAGCCTGTCAGTCTCACTTCAGTGCCTGGTAAAATCAGGGAAAGGATTATTCTAGGAGGTGTTGAAAAACACCTGAAAGACAATGCAGTCATTGGTCACAGCCAGCAGGGCTTCATGGGAGGTAAGTTCTGCTTGTCAAAACTGATTTCCTTCTATGACAGGGTAACACAGTTAGTTATCTAGGAAAGCCAGCTGATGTAATCTTTTTGGACTCCAGCAAAGCTTTCGACACTGTCTCTCACAGTATCCTTCTGGACAAGATGTCCAGCACACAGCTCAATAACCACGTTACATGACAAGTGAGCAACTGGCTCACGGGTTGGGCACAAAGGCTTGTAATGACTCGGGTGACATCAGGCTGGTGTCCTGTCTCTAGTGGGGTTCCACAGGGCTCCATCCTTGGCCCTGTGCTCTTCAACATCTTCATTAATGACTTGGCCACAGGACTGGAAGGGATACTAAGTAAGTTTGTCGACAACATTAAACTGGGGGGAGCTAAATTGGGATTCCCTTGAGGGCAGGGAGGCCCTGCAGAGAGACTTTGACAAATTAGAGACGGGCAATCACCAGCTGCATGAAGTTTACCAAGGGCAAGTGCCAGATTCTGCACCTGGGACAGGACAATCCTGGTTGTGTGCATAGAATGAAGAATGAGATGCTGGAGAGCATTGCTGCTGAGAGACTTCGGAGTCCTCCTCAGTGGCAAGCTGAACATGAGTCAGCAGTGTCCTGGCACCTGGGAGGGGATTGTCCCGCTCTGCTCTGCACTGGGGCGGCCTCACCTTGAGTGCTGGGGGCAGTTTTGGGCACCACAATATAAAAAAGACATTAAACTATTAGATAGTGTCCAAAGGAGGGCCATGAGGATGGCGAAAAGTCTGGAGGGGAAGCCGTATGAGGAGGTCACTTGGTTTGTTCAGCCTGGAGAAGAGCAGACTGAGGGGAGACCTCATTGTGGTCTTCAACATCCTCACAAGGGGAAGAGGAGGGGCAGACATTGATCTCTTCACTCTCATGAACAGTGACAGGACTGAAGGAAATGGCATGAAGCTGAGTCAGGGGAGGTTTAGGTGGATACCAGGTACAAGTTTCTCACCCAAAGGGTGATTGTACACTGGAACAGGAAATGGTCACAGCACCAAGCCTGTCTGAGTTCAAGTAGCTTTTGGACAATGCTCTCAGGCACGTGGTGGGATTCTTGGGGTGTCCTTGTGCAGGGCCAGGAGTTGGGCTTGATGATCCTGATCCCTTGGGTCCTTTCCAACACAGCATATTCTATGATTCTATGAAATGTCCAATTACAGTCCTGGTATCTTTTTTTATACATTAAGTCTGATGTTGGCCTTTTCTTAAAGTATCATACACTTTTCTCAAAGCTCACAATGCTAGGCTCTTTAGAAAAGATCAAGTATTCAGTGTGCAGAGGCTCCTGTCACAGAGCAATGCAGAGCAGCAGGTCTGCAGTACATTCATTTTACTGACAACTCTGGTTTTAGCCTAGCAAAAGCCAGCACTACTTCTGTGAGTATGGCAACACTACCTTCTGTATTTATGAAAACCTATTAGTTCCAAGTACCTCACTAGCACAGTCTTCTCCCCTCCTCCACGAGAGCTAAACTCAGCTCTTTGTACAAAGACATCTGAAACCCTATATCAACACAGAGACCTGCTGACGCCTTGAATGGGAGTCAGTAACTCACAGACAGCCTTCTGGTCATCATCACAACTAGAAATTTTGTCCCTAACCATATCACTAGCTAAAAGGACTTCTTTATTATTTTTAATAGGCGGAATGCTAAGGAACACATTTTTATCTGTATCAGCAAAATGGGAAAAAGGGCAAGTCTTACTTTCTTAATTTTCAGTCACTTCTAAATGGTTTCAAAAGTCAAGATTTCTAAGTGATCCAATGTGTAATAGTTCCATCACAAATTCTAGCTTCCCCTATGCTTTACTCATTTCATGTCCATTTTGATGAAGTTTCTGCCCATAATGACAGTCGAGGAAGGATTTTAATGATATCTGCTTTTCACATACAGGGAGCTGGTCAGGAAACACAACATCCTGTTTCAATGGCTAGACCTTGGGGCCACTCAGACCACCAGCCACATACACCTGTGGTGAAGATCTCTGTAATATTTGGATTAAAATGTTTATTTAATTTAATAAATATTTATGTAATGCAAATACTTTAACTATTTGCATTAAAGAGCTTCAACCCAAACTGAGGGACAAACTCACTGCATTATAAGCTGGTGTTTAGCTGTCCTTCTCTTCTGCTACCAGGGTAACAACAACTCTCACTATCCTCCTACACCATGGCAGGGAGTGGGCACAGGGAATGCGAGAGTCAGAGCCAGCAGCACCTGCCTGGGTGCCATGCTGATGGCCCAACAGCTCTGCTGCACGAGCAGGTGTCTCCTCAGCACAGGCCAAATTCTCCTTGGCAGCAAAGGCCAAATTCTGCTCTGTTACTTTCATGAGGTGAGGAGAAGAGGAAGTGCACAGGCAGAAGAGAAACAGTCAAAAACATTCATCACGGACATAGTTACGACCCAAAGAGAGACAGCACCTCCGCATTTAAATGCAACACACGCATAATGAAAAGGTAAAAATCACACATACCCTTCCCCCAAGACACTCAACATCCTTCCCACCTGAAAAGATACAACGAACAGAAACAATGTCCCAAAACCAAAATGGAAGAAATCTTTGTTAACAGACACAGTCCCTGAATTTTTTAAGATGAGGTCTTGCTGTAGTCATACCACCTCATCTGATTCCAAACCATGTACTTCATAGAGAGTGTCCAAGATATTTAGCTGCTTTTCCATGGCTGGTAAGTAAATGTTGAGGTCCCTCTGCATTCCTTTGTAAAATGTTTCTTCCTGAGGATCGCACTCATCTACAGACAGAGCTGCCACAAAATCTTCATACGTTGGAGCTGCCCTTAAAGCTAACTGGGAGAGGAAACAAAGCTTTTAGATTTGCAACACAGAACGGGAAAAGAAACACAACTAAAGCCATGAAAAGCTTCTAGGACTTCCCTCTTTGCACTTAGACTGCATAGCTTTAATTTAATCATGTGTACATGCATATGTTGAGAATTTTAACTAAAAGGGAGGCTAACTTTTTTAATGTTTGTTATTATTTTTATTTAACACATCTTCAGAGATGCTTGACTTTTAGGAAGTGTCAGTGTATCACATTTTGTATAAATAAATTGAATACATCAGAAATTAATTAAACACAAATCCCAAATAAAGCACAGTTTGTTAGAGGAGCTCCCAACCCAGTGTTATACACCATCAGCAAATTCTCAACATGCTCTTTAGAAAGCTCTCTCCAACATTTCTCCTTCTCTCAGTCAAAGCCATGATTGCCTGGATGAGATTTTCCTTTTTCCTTTTGTAATTTCAGTGATAATTTTCCAGTGACAACCACAAGAGGGAGCCGCCACACTGGACGAAAAATTTCCTCTAGCCAATATATTCTGCTTCAACTCCCTGCACACTGTGCTAAACCTTTCTCAATCATATTCAAAGAGAGATCAATCTTCAAAAAAGAAACCTCAAATCCTCATTTCTTCATTTAATAGCCCTGCAAGACTGTGCTCAAAAGCACATAACTAAAAAACTGTGCATGCAAGTGCAATCCGTCTGTTTCATCTCTAGAAAGCAGGCTCCACCCTGAAAGTCCAGCACCAAACATAGTGAAAACCACAATCCTCACTTTGAAAATAAGGTCTTGCAAAGGGATCTACTCATTTTAATGCTTAGAATTTTAACAACAGTTTATTAATTACACACAACAGAAGATCACATGACAAGACCCCCAGCTCTATCAGCAGCCAAGATAAATACTCACCGCAAAGACCCCGCGGACAACCCACCCATGGTGCTGCCGCAATGTCTTTCCATAGGCATTGTCTTAAAGGGAAAAAAAAATTAAAAATCAAGACATAGATGTATGGCAGTTTTAAGTCTGCATCACAAAGAGAACTCAGAGCTTAGAAATGACTATTCAAGGGTATATTCTTGCCACTCAACATAAATAATGGCTGTTTCTGAGTACCAAAGTTATGACTGAAAGGAGATGACAGATTCGGGATTTCTGCACTGGGTCTCAGCTCTGCTGTCAAATCTCCTTCAACTCATCCACGGCAAGTAAGTGTTCTAACAGACAGGAAGGCAAATGTAAAGTCTAAGAAAACACTGTATGGAGTGAAACTCCAACAGTAAACCAAAGCTGCACTGGTGGTACAGATACAGAAGAGCTTTTCAGGGGAAGAAAGGAAATGAAAAAGTAGAAAAAAACCAGCAGCATGACTGCTGCAGACACAGAGCAATTTAAGGAGTAATTCAGTGCTGAAGCTTTCAGACTCAGAAGGTCAAATAAGTGCCTTGACTTTCCATGGTGCTTAACACCCATATCTGGTAGCAGGGTATTTACAGTCTCACTTCCAAGAGCTGCTACATACTTCAGTGTAGTCATTCTTTTTACTAATCCTATAAGGCAACTGCTTCGCTGTGTATAAGAAGCTAAAATAAAAAGCTTTAAAAAAAGCTGTTTTGAAGTTGGTTTAAAAGATTATTATAGCATTAGACTGCATGCATATATAGAGAGGGTCTTGCTCAGGAGTAACCAAGTCAAGTCTAAGGGGGGTTTGTATTTTGTTTTGTACTTATTGTGGCCAATAGCCTGACAAAGAAAGTGTCAGAAATTGGGTACTTGGAAAATATCCTTCTTCTCTGTTACAATCTCCCTTCTAATTGATACAGGCAACTCACAGCCGTATTGGCAAAGAGGTGATTTCAAAGAATGATGGCCAATTACACAAGGAATTAGAAAGCTAACAAAACAGCAATTATACATTTGGAAGCACTCCCACTGCAAACCAGTAGAAAAATCTGAATGAGTCAAAGCACTTGTTTCCCTAAGATGCGACTGTCTCCTCTGTCAAAAATATGCCAATTAAAGGAATCTTTATTTGCTAATAAATCAACATTTACCAGTTATCTAGTAACCCATCTCAAGGCAGCCATTTTAAAAAACTGCAGTTTTCAAAAATGTTAGGTCTCAGAGATCACTTGCATCATCAGTCACTGAAGAAAAGACACAGGTTCTAAACAAGGAGGAAAGTAGCCAAGTATGTAAATTTAGAAGCACATGAAGAATGAAGCAATTGGCACTTACTCAGAGCTGTTTGGATATTCTTTTCCCCATTCTTCACTTCCGTCAAGAACCCTTTCAAGAACTTTAAGCCTCTGCCAGGACGAACCCATGAAATAAAAACAAGCCATGTTTAAAGAAAGTAACTCAAAGTATAACAAAGCTCCCAAACTTGCAATACAACTCCGAAGTGCAATAAAACTCAGAATTAAGGAGCCAATTTCAATCTGAACAAAATTGCAGTCACCTCCTCCAACCTCTCTCCCAGTCCAAGGGAAAAACACTTTGCTAAACATTTCTGCTGCAGCTTGAAATAACCTGCTTGATGCCCTAGCCCAGTAGGATCAGTCAGCCGTTTATTGTAACTTCACTCTTATGGGGAAAAAAAGTTTGCCTGCAACGTTTTTTTCAGGACTTTTGGCCAAGCGGCAGTGGTACAACCACAGACAGCACATTAATCTTGAACCTGGCCAGTTTGGATTGATAGAGCCTGTGGAAAGTAGCCAGTCTCCTCCATGCACATAAGCCTGCACTGGTGAAAGGCCCCTTGCTGCACCAGCAGTTCGTAGTTCAGGCAGATACAGGACCATTACCTTTTCAGCCACAGGAGAGCCTCTGTAGCAGAGTTTCTAACTTGTGCTACACCTGCGTTCACTTCATGGAGCACGATCTTCTGAAGGGTATCAAACTCTTCTTTGTTGGTTATAAATTTCTGGTTTATTTTCTGGAAAGAATATAACAGGCAAAGCTTTGGGCTTTTAAGACCAAACAGGGGTCTGTCCTAATAAATACCACCCGTTTACCAGGACTCTTCCCTGCTAAGAGATACTACAGATTCCCAAGGATGTCACGCACTCCCCACAGCACGGCTGCTCTGACACGCTGGGCATGCCATCCCAGGGCACACGGCAGACGAAGACACCTTTGGAGACCATTTGAAAGCAGATCAGTCAAAAATTTACATGGGACCTACCATTTCTGTCCAACAAAATGCTTGAGGTTCACCTGACATCTTCCCCACTGGAGGAAAGGAGTTAACTCAAACTGCTCTTCAAGCAAAGTCCCATTTGCCCAGAGCTTCAACTACAAGCAAAATTACCTTCTGACCACTGCAAACTCTCAATCACACTTAGCAGTCCTCAGCATGCCTATGGTTTTAATTTATTCTCAAGCCTCTATACACAACTCTTCACACAAACGAGACAATATATAAGGGGCAGACAAATAGATTTTTCTTCTACATTAAAGGGAGTAGCTGTCTATCACTTGACAATAAATATTCTATGTTTTAGTTTTTTAAATAGCATTCTTTTCTCTTGCTATTTTCAGTCTTCCAGTGGCTACCTTCTCTAAGATAAGCGACCAAACAAATCTGATTGCATACCACATTCTTTAGCATACACTCAGAAGCTACGTTTTGCTTTTTTTTTCCTTGAAAGAAAATGCTACGAAAAGTCTTGCTACGAATATATTTTGTCTCATAACCAGTATTTCAAAGGTTCTTGAAGGTTCTTCAGAAGGTTCTTGAAGCTGGAAGAACTTCCAGAACAAGAAGCAAGCCTGCATGGTCTGCCCCAGTCTGCTGAGAAACTGCTTCTTAAAGCATTAACCTCCTCCTACCTGGTTGAGCGAAGTGGTTTTTCCCCCACCCCCTCCATTTGTTTTACAGCTTAAATTCAACATTGCTAACATCATATCATGACTTATAACCTATACAGCTCAGAAACAAAGTCAGATTCATTAGGTGTAACAGATGTTTTACTTGGCACTCAATCAAGTATTTTTTAAGTTTGCACACAACTGGATTTATTAAACACAGCATGTACTGTCAGAACAGAATTAGGGGCATTTCAGTGCTTTAATCTGACAGATGGTAGCATTATCAAATATTAAACAGCCTTCCAGTATTGACTCCTACCACAAAGATTCTTGAGTCCTAGTCTCTAAAGTAGATATTTTGTTTAAAAAACAAAAATTAGTGCTAGAAACAAGTTGTTACCTTGATGTTGCCTACAAAATCCATTTTAACTGGAGCAAAAACAGTTGGTCCCAGCTTGTCTAGGGAAAAATAAAAGGCCGTATTTTAAAATTGTGTCTTTTTCCAGTTCTCATGTTTTACTGAAAACTAATTTCATTTACTCATTTAACAATCCTTCTAAACAGCAGGAGAACACTAAGTGAATGACAAAATGTTTTTCTCTGGTGTAGAACCAATTCACCCCAGTTGCTACAAGTGTTAAAATACTCCAACCTACAGTTCAGAAGTCTCAAAAGGCTACATGCTCACAGAGACATCACATCCACTAGATGCAGGGGTCAAGCTGGTGGGGGGCTGTGCTAGCTGGAGATCAAAGTCTTTGGAAATATCAAATAGAGAGTACAGCTGATGGTGTGCTGTCAGCTGTACTACACTGTAAGGCATCTATGCTGCTGTTTTGAGGGAGAGAAATTGCTGTTTCATACAGACACCTAGACTGCCAAACAGCTTATATGTGGGTCCCATCTAAATGAGAGTGGATCCTCTTTAAAGCAAGGGGGTAAGAAACATGTTCTGGTACCAGTCAAACTGATTCTGCTGATACTGGTTCTACTATATCACTTCAGTGAAGAAACAAGTTTTCCAACCCAGCTGCTCCACCTTTACTTGCTGTTAGCAGCAGTCAAAAGGCATCAGAAGAAAAGAAGCTGCTTACCCAAAACGGGCACAATTGCATAACACGACTCCAGGAACTCCTCTGTTGGTATGCCCTCCTCCTCCCGAAGTTCAATATCACTGAACCTGGTGTCCAGGACAAGTACAAAATATTGTTACCTTAACAATTCATTTTGTATAACTTCTAAAAGCAAAATTAGATTTCCTGTCCAAGTCATTTGCATAGAGGTAAAATTTATAGACATGAAACCACCAACAAGGCTTTTGTTTCACTATGTTAAAATAACTGACTGCAGAGAACACACACTGGGTGGTGTGGAAGCAAGGCCTCTAATTACAAACAAGGAAAAACCTCCCACTTCACTCTGTACAGCTACTTTTACAAAAGATATCTTCTTCCAATTACTGTGCTGTAGGCAGCCTTGTTAAATAATCTCAGTAAATACAGCTTTATAGACAAAAAAGTCTTTTCTTTACAGAAAAGTCTTAAAAATAAGTCAGTTAAAGGCTTAACAAAGTTTCAATAATCTTTTTAATTGAAATTTGTACTACCTATTGCTCATGACACTGAAGAAGGTAGGAGAATCATTTTCATTTCTTTCTTCCTCGCACAGAGTTAATCCACTTAAAGAATTTGTTTCCACCTGCAGCAACTCCTGGGCACCACAGCTTTCTACAGCTTGGAGCTTGTCCTCTCCATTGTCTTTAACGCCAAACATTCATAGGAAACAAAAGAAAAACAAAAGAAAGAAAACAGTTACATACACATACTGTTATTCCTTTTTATCAGGAAGGCACTTGGATATCTGGATACTGCAAATTTAAAAGCATCCCTGCCTGCACCACTACTCTCACGGCAGGTTTGGTAGGTGCTCAGACCTCATTTCAATCACTCACCCCCACTTCTTTTAATCAGACCAAGCACCATGCTGCAGTGCAGGTGAGCACACACAGCCTCAGCAAGGACAGTCTTGTGAGAAAGAACAGCACTGAAGAAGCTATTTGGTGCATCAGGGAGCAGACCCATCTCCCTGAAAGGAAGATTACTTCTCACACAGTTGTAACTTTCCCAGTATTGTTAAAGTGCCACAGTGCCTTTTCAAAAGCAAAAGAATAATAGCGATGTGTTTGCTCCTTCTGATAGGTAAGCACACTGGCTGCTTGGATGGACACTTGTATGGTATCAAAGGCTGCTATGTTCTCCCTGGTTTAGATGAATAACTTCAAAGATTCCCAGAAAAATGTCCAGGTGCCTCCTCCCCACTGTGGTCTATTTTATTTCTTTTTGGGGCCAAGTAAATCCATTTCACATACAGCACAAGGAGGACAAAGGACAGACAAAATCTTTCATATACATCCGATACATGCTAAGACCTTCTGACCTCATGGAGAACTTCAGAGAACAAGTCAAGAAGCAAAAATGATTCACAGCATCTGCATCATACAAGCCATTGCTACAGGACATCTTGCTGCCAGACTGTCAAACTAGCATCCAAGATTTCCCAGGGAACCTGTCTTTCCAGGAAAGGAATACTTTCAAGTGTCAGTGAGGATTAGAGAGAGACCAGAAGCAGAACTGAGCTTCTGGCTGAAGGGATCAAACGGCAAGGAACTCTGTTCCTCCAAGTGACAACTGAAAGCAGGCTTGCAGCAGTCCCTATTAGATGCAGAACCACTGAACAAACCTGGTGCTGGGTGAAAAAAGAACCCATCATACCCAGACCAGCCATTCTCCTCAAGGCAGAATAAAAATGACCTCAGACATCACTGACAAGTGACAAGCAAAGTGTCTCTGCCAAGGAATTACAGAGGTTTGAGTGATGCCACTGATCTGTCCTTCACCAAGCCACATAGGCTGGGGAGTAGAGAAACAGCCCAAGTCTGCAGTGACTCCGTAGGAGTGCTATGCAAAAACCCTGGGTCCTCTGAAATTTCAAACTCAAACACTGTAAGCCCTAAATGACAGAGAAATTTGCTATGGTACTTAGGTGCTTAAGCACTTCTAAAGACTGACTGCTCTTAGTAAAGAGGAGAGGGAGGGAAAAGTATCTTTTTAAAGTATCTCTTTATAAAGAGACAGGGCAGAGCTCTTGGGGTCAGAGGGAGCACCCAGGTACAGCCACCAGCGAAACAAAGCCCATGGGCTGGCTGGGTCAGCCCACCCTATATGGGTGGCCCTGCACATCCTAACTCCACTCCATATTGACAGCAAAACTCTGCAGCTCAAATGTGTGTACCCAACAGGGGGTAGCCTTTTCTCTTTTGTGCACAGGAACCACAGTAGCTAAATGACACCAACAACTTGACTTGAATTAGTATGATGTCCTTGCTTTAGTGCTGTTCTATTGAGATATTATGCTAAATGGCGACACGTGTGTGTTATTCTGCACGGACTTGCCACGCTACATAGCACCAACCACAAAAATGGGAAAAACTCTAAAGAGAACCCGTAAGGGCAAAATCACTATCATCATTAACTTGGGTTTAAAAACTTCTGCTGACTCACTGACTGCATATTTATGTTTTGGAATAACAGCCAGGCAGAGAAAGTCACTGTTCAAGAACGGTACAGTCCATTCAAAAGGATGAGCAATAATCATGTTACATGAATAGTTATCCAAATTAAGTTCAGCAGCCCTTAACAATATAACTACATTGGGGGGGAGTTTTTTACTGAATTAATTCAACAGTATGTTACTGAAGTCACACACAAATACAAGTTTCACGCTATTGCTAAGGTAAAGGAAGAAATAAGATGCTTTCTAGGATACTCTTAGTTGCAGAAAAAAGGGTTAATTTTCTGTAAACATTTGTCAGAGCAATCAAGAGTGACTAAAAGTTCAAGCCCTCCCAGACAGCCACACAAAGCTTCCGTGGTCCCTTCTGACACTGCAGCCCTACATACTAGCAGGGAATAATGTGTCTGCCCACAGAGCAAGGAGAGCCCAAGCTCTGCCAGGCTGCTTTGTTACGCACGTCAATCTGCACCTGGAGGGCCAAAAAAGAATTTTTTATTTCCTTCTCCATTCAGTCCCAAGTTAGCCATCAACAAAGGCAGCAGGAGCTATGCTGAGAAAACTTGCAAGGGGCAGACTGAAAGGCTGATATTCCCTCTCCTGGGAGTCAGGGGCTCAGCGGTCTCACAAGGAGCCTATACCTTCCTTAATTTACACCGATAGAAAAATCATCCTGGATAGAAGACTGCACATATACTTACCTGAAAAATCCTTTGCTACATGATCTTCAACATAGACATCACCACTCCCCTCATTTGTTTCCAGGTTTAAACATTCCATACTTTTAGTAACTGTTTGCTCTTGATGGTTAATTTCTGCTTTTACACAGCCATTTTCACAGGGGTTCAGTTCCACCTGCCTGAAGAAGGGAAAGAATAATAGTTACTGCATAAAGCATTGCTTGGTAAGCTTCTTCCTGTGAACACACAAATAACAAGAGAAAATAGTTGACAGAAGTTATAGGCTGTCACAGGCTGCTCTGAGCAAAAGCACTTGTCTAAAATAATAACAAGAATGAGGCAGCTTTTTGCAGCAAAGAGGATTAAAGACTCAACCTCAGCTTGCAGAATTCAAGTATATTTACAATGATCTTTATTAAAAAGGTACATAATCAAAAAAAATACGATTACAGAAAAGAAAATCACAGGCAGGTATTGTAACTTATAGAATATCCCCTCATTAGTACTTGAAAATGTACATCCTTGCCACCTACTCCACAAATCAGTCTGCTCACCATCAATGATTTTTAGGAGCTTATGGAGTGGGACCTAAAATGCAGGAAGGAGCACTGAAGCAGGAGGGAGTTGGCTGGTGATTGAACAGGAAGACACCAAGTGGACTGCAGAGAAAAATGACAGGGAAAGGGCTGATATGGAAGAGACATGAAGTGGGGTAAGCCACATCCTTTTTCTTTAACCTGCTTCCAAGCAGGCAGCTCAGAGTGATACAATTCTGCCTGCATCCAGTAACAGCAGAGTAACAACAAGGAAAGAACAGACACCACCAAACACAGATTAGAAAGAGATTGACAGTAAAGACTTCTGTTATACCTTTCTGTTGAGGTGTGACTGGACAAGACAGAGTGCTTTACCTGAAAGATATGGATGGGGAAGAATATTCTTTAAAGCAAGAAGACTGTATCATGCTTCTGAAACTTCACATTTTATTAAACACAAGTTGGTGTCAGCAAAAAAAACCTCACTAATTCTCTGACCTGGAGGCAGTATATAGACAAATGTGAAAATGGTGCTACATTATTATACCATTACAATACTGTAAAGTAAAAAAGAAATAGGAAAAGAAAGAAAATCAGATTTCTTTCAAAAGCTAGCTAGCGTCAAGTGAGACACCACACAGCATACAGAAAAGAAACAAAGAAGTGAGGCTCCTTCGCAATGTTTTCTTCACTGAATAAAAAAAAATTTGAAAAAACAGAAGAAACATGAGTCTAGATATCACGTGTGGTGAAGCAATCTCATTTCTCAGATGCAGTCATGCATCTACCTTCCTACATAGACCTTAACTTCCTGTTTGCCAGAGATGCTCCAGTTTTGCATATGTAGTTATGGATCCAGGATGCAAGAAAGTGCCCTTGTGATTAAAAAGCTGAACTCTTCAGCTTCCCCTGGCATATTAGCACATATCCAATACTGCTGTAGCTTAGCAGAGTAATAATTGCTGTGAGCTCCCACAATGGACAAATTTGTTGTAGAGCCAAGGCGTTTTGAAACACCACTGTGTAACTTTCAGGCCCTGAAAGTTAATGTTTAATAACTTTCACCTGTCATTAAAGGTTAAGAGATAGGTCACTGCTTATTAAAAAAATGGCCCTACCTCACTTGCAAACCACAAGAAATAGCAGAGTATGTTCAGTGTAGGACCAGGAGCTATGATACGGGTAAAAAGGCATTCCCTACTTCTACAAATGCTACTTTTTACAAAAGGACCCGTTAGCATCCCTGCTGAGGCTGAGAGAAGAAGATGCTGGCCATTACCTTGCTCGTTCTGAGAACTGCTAAATTTGGGGATCCAGGTGGGGTTTGATGCAGTAACTCAGAAGTGAAGGCAGTATTTGCAATCTGCATACATTCTTCAAGGGTCTTCAGGAAAGTGTCACAGGTTGATTTCAACAGAGCTCCCATATCAATCTCACTCTGTGGGAAGAATCAATTGGAAGAAATGGACTCACCACAGAAGATCAATTTGGAGCAACTAATGTCTGCAAAGCCCACAGCTGCTACAGTTGTGATTTCTGGTTAACACGAATTAAAACTCAGTGTGTCAGCTGCTCAGAGAACTGGCATCACACATTACTGTGGCTATGACCCCTCGCAGTATTACCACTCTTGTCAGCCTCTCAGTACAACATGCTTAGTATGCTTGTGTTTTGAAATCAATGCCTCTTAGTTACTTATGTTATTGGTGTTGGAACTGTATGAAATATTAAGCCTGGATGTATTCAACAATGGCATTCCAGGAAACACCACTGACAGGAGAAATGAAAAGTAAAGAAATTAAATAGATGCAGAGTGATCTGCAGATAATCATTTCAAAAATCCCATGAACAAAAAATTACTGCAAATGACAAAAACGCAGACTGAAGTATCACATCGCCACAATACTCTTCATCTCTGCAAATTGAGTTATTGATGCTGAAATGCTTTTAGCAATAAATCTTTGCAGTTAAATGCCAGTAAGATCAGGGAAAGGGAGTCTTCCCTCAGATGCATGAAATATGAGCAGGATAAACACCACATTACAGGTCAACACCTGTGAGCTGCTAGCTCTAACAGTGCCTTTCAGTCATTTGTATACCACATCAGGCTTCTGCACCGTCTTTTAATTCACCTTAAAAAGTTTATCAGGTATCTTTACAGAGGTGGTTTGGACATACAAATGATTAACCTTCAGGTGTTTTGCCTGCTTGTTCTGCACCTCAGCACCCATCTCTCCAGTGGGAGGCATCCCAGAATTCCACACCAGCTTCTCTAGCAAGGCAAGTGCATCCCTCTTCACACATTTCTCTCTCAAAGCAAGGGGCAGATCAGTCTTTAGGAGATCCCTCTTAAATGAGGCTTCTTTGGTCAGAAAGATTTGCAAGGTTTGAGACTTTAACTTAAGTGAGGCTAACCAAGCAGTTTTGCTCTTTTTTTGTGGTCTGCATAATCTCTTGACCTTTTAAGGGTTTTGGATATGTTCTGCTGAGCAGGATATTAATGACACAGAGGCAGAAAAATGTGCACTTCTTGGAAGTTATCTCTTCATAAAAGATCTGCTTTTTTTGATCCACAGTAAACACATGATCACCTACAGAGGTGTTACTGTCTAGATCACAGATACCAGATCTCATCTCACTACTTGCTAGCCCAACAAAGGGCAAGTTATTTGCAACAAAACAGTAATATTCCATTTAAGCAAGAACTGTTGTGTGAGCACTTTACTTCCCTCAGGTTCTCTGCAGAAGGAGGTTGCAACATTAAGTAACTCTGAGTGAATACCACACTGGCTACCCAGAAAAGTCCACATGCTCGAGACTTTACAGATGTGGTCTACAGCAAAAATAGAGCTGTACCTCTGGTTCTGACGCACCAGAAATGCTGGCTTCCTTTGTTTTATGCACTTGCTGAACAAGGAGGTTACAGTACAGTCTGAGTTCAGACATTTTAGTCTTCAAGGCTTCTGTGTTTTCAGTGAACTCTAAAAGTGAAACAAAAGAAAAGTTAAATTTACTGTATCCAATGCAAGGCAAGTACATAACATTTGGTCTTAGCAGGTCTTTTAAAAAGGACAAAAGCCCTACATACAATATTCTTTATTTTCACGAAGTAGTTTAAGGTGCAAGCAATAGCATTGTTTAGATAGGGTTCTAGGTAGAAAACACTAGACATAAAAGATCCGTTCTGTCCAAGACAAAGGGATTAATTTAATAGAGATATCCCTGAATCACAGAATGGATGAGGTTGGAAGACACCTTTGGAGAGCAGCTAGTCCTACTCCCCCGTTTAAAGGAGAGTCAGCAAATTACTCAGGTCTAGTCAGGTTTTGAACAATGCCAAGAATGGAGACTCCACAACCTCTTCTGAGCAGCCTTTCAGTGCTCCCTCATCTTCACAACATAAACATTTTTGCTTATGTTTCAATGGAGTGATTTGTATTAAAAGTCATGCATATTTTCTCTTGTTCATTCACTGAGAAGACTCTGGCTTCACCTTTTTTATGCTCTCTCACTAGATATTTCCTTTAATCATCTTAGTGGCCCTTTGCTGGACTCACTCCAGTATGTCCATATGTTTCTTGTACAGAGAAACAGAGTGCAGAACTGAGAAGATTAATCCAGGTAAGACTAATAGTCAATCTGACATTTTTCAGAAGTACTGTTTTTGATATTAAAGTCCCTGAATTATAAAATAAATTGTCTATTAATAAGACTGATGTGGTTTAGTTCTGCAAATACATCAGTAGCTTTTCACCCTGTGCTACTGTACGTCACTCTACAGAAATAACTTCGTTCTGCTTCTGGCACTGCACATAGATCCTCACTTGGTGAGGGACTCTACAGTAGCCTCTTCTGCTCAGTTCTGACTCAGTTTGAACCAGTAGATGCAAAGCCTGGTGATGACACACATAAGGCTAAGAGGAGAAGCAAATCCTCACCTCAGGGAAAGGAAGTGCTTGCTGCATTTGCTCAGGACATTAATAATTTGCTGTTTTCCCATTTTCTGTATAGTCCTTGTACTGAGGTCACGCAAGGTTAAGGCACAATGACCTGTGACTAATGCCACACTTGTAAGCAAGAGGGGTTTTCACTAGGGAGAAAGTGAGATTGCTGGTGAAAGCAAAGTGCTAACTGAATTAATTGTCATAGCCTGACCATGATCAGATTTAAGTTTCTGAATACTAATATAGAGATTTGGAACCCAGTGTAAACCTTCTCTTAATTGCCGAGGCATTCTCGAAGTGCAGAAGACAGCCCAATTAGAACATGGAAGGAAAGGGTGTGAGGAACTCCAAAGACACCCTGGTGTGAGAGGCTGGGTCATCATATTTAGACAGTTGTACAAGGTGGGGTCTTACATTCTTGAGCAGTATGCATTACAGTGACCCCTAGCCAGGGCCTACTTACTCACTGTACTTAGAGAACCCATCAGCACACGGTTTTCAAATGATTTTTACATAGTATATTTTAAGAAAAAGCCAAAGGTTTCAAATCTCTGCCCTGAGAATTAATACCTGAGATTTCTAGTTAATGTTCCCACATGGCTCAGCTTTTAGCAGCACCTAAGACTTGAAGCACAGGTTGGACACTGAAGTTGTGTGTACATGGGAAAGCATGGGGAAATATAAAGCAAACAGTATGTGCCAGCAAAAGGGTGTTCTTGCCTTTCTCCTTCTGTGTCCTGCTGTCAGTCAGACAGGCTTTGGCAGTTCCTAGTGCAACCAGCCACTTCTGCCTTTCAACTGCATTTCTTGCCTTCAGATAGAAGTACTGCTCCCCTGGGATAATCAGGTCCATTCGTGTGTTATCTGCAGGATGAACTGAAAGCAACACAGATTTCAGAGCAGCTCCCTGGCCCTTCCCAGCCCAGCCAACCATCCCAACAGATGAGTTAGGTGGCAGGTCAAACAGCAATGAAAGAGCAGTCTATGGTCTCAGCATCCTTCATTGACATTTTATGACTTCTCTTCTGAGTCAGGGAATGGGCAGGACACACGTGTGTACAGCTATGAAAGACAGTTTTGTGATCAGTATAATCTGAGAGTCTTTATGGAAAGGGCATCCTCTTCTGGCAAGTCTCTCTTTCATGCTTCCAGCCCTTTAATGAACCTCAAAAATGTGGCAATATGACTGAGCAGAACAAGTACTGAAGTTTATTATTCATGTTCCTAGCTTCAGCTTTGTGCTTATGAGGAGTCATTTGAAGCTGTGTGATGTTCCACCACAGCTCATGAAAAACAGTGACCCACTCATGTAGAATACCTGTGATATTAGAGGCTTGCAGTTCTCTCAACATTTTCAAAATAATATGAAATAAAAACTGGCATATACATCAAGTTACTGCAGATACATACCAGAGAAATCAAGCTGCCAAATAGCTCATCACCTGAAATCTCATCTTGAACACAACGTTATTGGACAAGCTTCATGCAGCTGAGTGTTACTGTATCTTAGTTACCTTGAATTTCACAAACAGCCATTTGGATGCTTCCCTTACAACCCTTCCAGGCATCTTCCTGAGAGTCATAATAGGACAGGATGCCACCACAGAGAAGGAACCACCGAGGCTGCCAGCCTGAAAAACAAAACTGCATTTCTCAGTTACGCCTCTCCCTGCAATTCTACCACCTCTCTCACTTGGGACTTGTTGCAAATATGGCCCCAAAGATTCTCAGTCCCCCTGAAAAATTAAACCCTTTGAGGTAATAAGATTTGTGGACAGACTTGGTTGTTGTACACCATAACCCCTGCTTGCTGGCACCTACATGTCTGTTCTGCACACAGATGGACCACAGCAGTGTGCGTCTTGAAATGCCATATGTCATTTTCAGTAGTTTTGCTAACACAGCATCACTGACTCACTCTCTCTTCCAAAACCACCTTCTCAGTTCACCACCCCTCAATTCCTTCCATCACTCCTCAACCCACCTCTTCACTCTTCCCAAAAGCCACCCCTGCTGTCTTGCCTCACAAGTCTTCCTCCCTGGGCTAGCCAGGTTATCTTGAAAAACAACGGGTAAGAATCTCCTAAAAATCAACAGGAGGGAACAGAGGCGGATCTGTTGATTTCTGAACATTCTGAACACCATCTTTCAGTGAAGCAGCTTTAAACAGCTCTTGAAACTCCTTGTGCTGCCCACATAAAACATAGTCTCGAGTTCCTGACCTGCACTTCTGGATACCTTCCCAGAGAATAACCAAAACACAAGGCTAGACCCACACCAGTAGTTCTGGGTATACTTCTGCCCACCCTGCTGCCCAACTTTAGAAGTAAATTACCCTTTCCTGTTTTCTACTTTTAGAAGCACTACATCAGTATGAAAAGATAAAACTAAACACGACCTGACAGCCGCCATTTATGTCTAATTAAAAACTACAAGCTCATTAACTTAAGAAGAAATGAGGCAGCAATGTCACTGGAGGAAAGCAGCTTTCATTACTGAGCTGCAACAAGCTTTCCTGGCCAGGTCCAATGGATGGAGATTCTGACACTCCCACATTGAGCCAGCAAACCATCTCTGGAAAGAACACTTGGACAAGACTGTGTGGGCCACCTGGCTCCTAGATATTTTGGCAGAGGGTCCTCACTTCTGCTGTCCCCTGCACTGGGGCTCTGCCAACCAGCACTGTGCTGCAGGAGCCCAGGCTGGGCTTGGACTGACAACACATTGGGGGAATGACAGCTCCTTTCCAGCTAGAAACTGGTCCTTAGGCTGCTGCTGAAACCAAGCACAACACAGGTTAAGGTTAGAAAGGCCTAAAGCACCAGGCTAACAGCAGGAGTATAGTCTGGCTTGCCCCCTTTTTTTTTTTAAAAAGCAATACCACTGCATTCAGTCCAACACAGTCTATAGATTGCTGAACCTTGTGTGGTGGCTGGAAAACAAATTAAACATAAATATTATTTCATACCCTTCCAGATCTCTTCCATTACTTCCTAGGAGAATATAAAAACATCAAAAATCCAAAGTATTCTCCACAGTTCTCTACTTTATATGAAGGGGGGAAAAAATAATGAGAACTAAAAAGAAAAGAAAAGAATACAGCAAGACTGGTTTTTATTTGTCTTGCCTCCAAAATAAAGAAACTATCCTAAAAGTCACTATTGATATGTGGGAACTCACAAAAAAAGGAAGTGATTGTTCAGCAGAGAGAAGCAGTTAATTGCTTCAGACACTCAATGGCACAGAACCAATTCTTTAAATAATGCACGGCGCCACAGTCAATACAAGCCTCTAATTCAGTCTGGAGATCCTGCTGCTGCACATGAATCATTTCAGCCATGGTCCTACAGCTTACAATTGCAGCTGATGCTCAACCAAACTGCATCCCATCAATCAAAGGCTGTGCAATCAATTAGCCAACATACAAATCACTCTGCCTCCATCACTTTGGAGGTAGGTTAAAAATATGTTAGGAGTCAATATATTTTGCTGAGACTTTTATTTGGTTGGGTTTTTTGGTTCTGGGTCTTGGGTTTTTTTGTGGGGAACAGAACTATATGTATTCCTTTGCAGAAGCCAACTGTTCTTTAATTATTACTTGTCCTTTAAAAAGACTGTGATAGACAATTTTACCTATGACAACATATATTTTCAGCACAGGATTGTTACACTAATAAACACACATTTTTGTAAAAGGAAAACAATTTAAAAAAAAATACTCACAGCAAGGTTCTGTGAGAAGATGCACTAACCACCTGGTACTCACTGACACTGAGTCAGCAGCCATGGGAAGGTTATCCTAAACAACCAGCTAAAAATAGCATGTGGCTGACAAATCATGGCCACTGCTCAGGGATACAACCTTTAATTACAGGAGCTTCACTTTAAGTGAAGAATGGAGGGAAAAAAAAAAAAAAAAAACAAAACAAAAACCAAAGCAGCAAAAAAGATACTTAGGCACTTCCAAGAACATAAGTCTTGGGTTTATTCAGGGTTATTTTCCTCCCATAAATTGTCATAGGAATATTGCAATTTTTGGAACTGAGCATTCAGACTTCACCTGATATGGAAAGGTAAAGCTGAACCTTTGAAGGTCTCATTTTGAAGAAGAATTTATTACGTCCATTTTTACTGGTGGTGCACAGGCAGGAAAAAATACAGCTTGTACTTCCAACATCTCATTTTAGATGCACAGTACCATTAACAGTAAAAATTGACCTTGCTGGGAAAGATATGTGTAAAAAATCTCCAATAAAATGCAAAGCACAATAAAAAGCGATTAGTAGCTTAAGGTCTGAGCCTTAAGAAGAGAGAAGAGAGTGAAGATTTACCAGACGACTTCACAGGCACTGGTTAAAGTACATATCACACTCCTGTGTGAAACTTACAGTTAGTGCCTGCAGTGCCTGGAAGATCTGATATTGTCCACTACAAAAACACATATTTAAGCCGTCTGTGCCTGCTAAGGATTCACTATTTCTCCAGAAGTTTCCACAGCAAGAAAGATCTGCCTACTTCCACCATTACACTTCAGGAAATCTGGATGTAGCTATCACTGAGCAAACTTGACATTTCTTGATAACACAGTTGAAATTTGGACATAATTCAAACTTTAATGTTATACAACTCAGATTCCAGACAGCATTCCTTCCAAAGTGCCAAGCCTGAAGAAAAAAAAAACATTTGAAGACATGTAGATCATGTCAGACATCCACAAAGCCAAACCATCTGGGAGAATTACATACTCACGAAGTCAAATTGATGACCTGGAAAACAAGCTGCAATTAAGAGACGCCAGTTCCAGCTGCATTTCTAAAATGCATAAAGGCAGACACCCAGGTTTTTATTATTGCTTCCTTTCCATGAGAGTTATGTAACACTTTAGGCTTATTAATTTCTTGAGCTTTAGAACAAGTTTTTGTAAAACTTATGCAATAGATAGTCCTCAGACTTCTTTGACCCTAATCCAGACTTTAACTGCAGATAGGAGATAATTAAAAACTTTCCACATTACAACATCTGTCTAATAGGAGGAGTTAAAGCCTCTATCACCTCCCTACTGCTTATAATAAGGGCATGATCGAAGACTTAGTTGCAAGTGGCAGAGCAGGACAGATCCCTGTTTTTCTGTGCAGTCCCAGAGTGGGTGCCCTGATAGTCAGAGCCATCTCACAGTGAGAATGAGCAATATCCATCATTTCATCCCACCCTGACCAAACGTAAACCGTGCCATGTGTTCACTGTTCACTGTCCCACCATCTACAGCTTTATCTCCCAAGGGCAAAAGCACCACATCGTCTGCCCAGTGCTGCGTCAGTGACTGATAGCCAGACAAGAGCTGCTGAAAACTCAGCTCTAGCAGGGCAAAGACACTGTCAGTCAACCAGGTTTCTAGTCAGGAAAAGCAATTGGCAAGAAAGCATCTTACACAGCTCAAACTTGAAACTTTCCCCCTTTTTTCTCATTCAAGAAACAGAAGTAATACAGTTAGACGGTTATCTTGACATAAGCATTTCACACCCAAAACTGGTGCCTACTTTTGAGATACAGCCTGCTAAGGCTACCCGGTATTTTGGGAAGGGCGATCCCAGGTGCTGGAACACATTTTGCAGCCTTAATTCTACAGCAAAACAATTTGACAGGATAAAAATCCAGTGTGTATCCATGAGGGACAGCAGAAAGGCAGACAAGAGTGTATCACAATCGATGCCTCTTCTCTGAGTTATTACCTGTCACCTAAAGAGCAGCTTCTGGAAATGTCCATATTGCAATTTTACTCTGATTATGTGCATATTAACAGCAGGAATCAATACCAAAAGCCCCTAAAGGTAATGAAGTTCAAAGATTTAGCACTTTAACAATGATATCACTTTATAAAGCACTTGTTTGAGGGACATTAGAGGTTCGAGTGAAGGAAGCAACAGCTGGAACTGGCTTTAACACAATGACCTTCTTCCAGACGATTTTTCTCACAGGGGTTCCATAAAGTCCACTTTTGTTTCAATCACAACTGTTAGGGCAATGTTAGCAGCACTGAAAAAGCATCCTGTCATCACAGGGCAACTGGGTTTGTTTGCAAACGATTTTATGGCAGTGACCAGCCACGGCACAGAGAGCACAATGTACCAGCCGTGAGGCATTTTTGAAGGGGACACAGTGACAGGGTGAAGGGCAGAGAGGGGATCGTGGTGGAGGCAGAAGTTCAATAATACAGGCCACTGCTCCGACACACTAATTCAAGTCATACAAAGCTCCTGGGAGTTTTCCTCCTCTGTTTATACTTCCCAGCCCCAGCAAATAAGCTGCTCCTCTCTCTGACCCCTGGGGTGGTTATCAGGCCAGACTAAGTCAACACACTGAATTTATCTAAGCACATACAGATACCACATGATGGTTATCTCTTCACCATCAGTCTACCACACCTTTGGTTTCTGTCCTACCCAGCCCTTCCCTGTGATCACTTACTCGTTTCAGTGCAGAGGGACTGAATGCAGAGGCACCGGTACTGCAGCATACCTGGCAGGGAATGCTGCACCATGGAGGCTCTGCAGCACTGCTCTAACACTTGCAGAGGAGAAAGGGGACACTGACACATTCCTGCAGCCTCATCAAACCTTTCTACTCCGAGCACATTACTCAATTCCAAAAAGGCTGGACAAAAGCAAGATTGCTGCATGAAGAAATACAGAGGGAAAGGGAAGAAAACCATGAGAAGGAAGGTCAAATCACACAAAGACAATTAAGCAAAATCCAGAGAGAATTAACTAATCAGTCCCTGAAGTATTCTGCGTGAAAAGTCTCACCCAGCCAGAACTGGCTGAGACTCAGGCATTCATCTAAACCAACACCTGGTCTCTGAGAGCAGCCACAGCCAGTAATAGAAGGCAGACCATTGCCCCGAAGGCAACAGAAACCTCAGCTGGCTAGTTCCACCTCCACAAAAGCCAGACTTTGAATTTTATACAATCAGAACTTGGACTATACCCAGAGGCTAAAATTAAGGAGAAAACTATAAAAGTCTTTTTAGAACCAAATCTTTATCTAAGTGTGAAGTTTTCGATTAATTCCTCCATCTCTGGAAACAGAGGACCTTATTTCCAGAGCTTGGTATCAGCTAAGTACATTTGTCTCTCATCCTAAAAGGTCAGATTTCTTAAACTTCTGAAACAAAGACTAACTCAAAGCAGTATCATGTGCGTCCAGATCCAGGATACAAGAATTAATGCTTTTTCACATTTTCTTGAGCTCTACTCCCAAGTTTATTAAGGAATTCTGAATCATTAGAGACAGGAGTAATTTAAAGTTTTATGTGAAAGCTGAAATTTACTGCTTGGCGCTGGCTCTTGGTATCTTGGGATAAACGGAAAAGAATCCAAAGTACAACAATAAACTGAGAGGGGATGATTACATACAGGTGGATGGGCAGAGCTGACTAAAGTGGCATGATGCAGCGTCACTGGTGATGGCATGAAGGTGAGTGTACCACGCCTTGAGGAAGATTAATTACTTAGGGTTAGGAAATAAGGAAGTGAATATTTAAATATCAGGAAAAGCTTAGCTTTGTAAAGGAAAGTGATCAAAGCCATTTCATGGAGCATCTAACAAATACCAGGCAAGCCAGTGGAAGCAGTCATCATTTTTCTTTCTAATGATGAAGCTGCCTTTGAACCCCAAAGCCAAGAGATGATCCATACCATCTCTTCCAGAGTTAGCAGCAACCCTGCCTGTGGCCAGCAATCCCAGGTAGGCTGTGTGCCTACACTGAAGATCTGAACTGAACTGAATTTCAGCAGAAAGAAAAAAATCAACTTGAAAGTGCCAAGCTCTCACACGCACCACTGAAGGGAGGTATTCCCCAACTCCATCCTGTTTCCCAGCAATAGCTTACTCATTCTATAAACCTGATGAGAAAAAAATCATAGATGCCTTTTACAAGGCAAACTCCAAAGACTAAATCAATTTCTTTTATCAATCAGAAGGTATGCTCAACAAAGAGCACGTATTGCAGGTTGAGTTCAGTCGGAGAGTCCCACGGGAGGCAGTTTCCAAGCAGCAAAGAGCAGCCTTCACGTGCAGTTCAGCTCTGCTCCCTCCTTTCTCTATCCTGCAAGCAGCACTCCCCAGCTGGAGATCAGTCACGCTGTGACACTGCAGCCAGGACCTGGCTTGGATGCTGCCCACACCAGAATGGTTTGTGCTCAGCCAGGACTGCAGGCAGCAGCAGCACAAAAGACCGAGGAGCTACAGGAAAGGCACACGGTGACACTTCTGTCACCCCAGCTGCTTACCGCAGTAAGTGGTACTGAAACAATAGTCACACACCCAGCCCCAGCCCCCACAACCATCACCAAACAAAGCTAACATCAGATAGAGACTTTTGGCAAAGGATGAAATCTAGGAATTTTTTAAGATCATGTTACATGCTTTGTCTGTAAGCTCAGCTGAGGCCAATTTACATGCCTGCATGATTTAAGTCACCCTGCCCTGGATTTTGAAGATTAGTAATTTGAAGTTTGCAGATGCATTATATATTTGCCCAAGAGAAACAGTGCTGTCTGACTTTACATGACAACGATAATTCTGCTTGCAAAGTTCCCTGCTCCCTTAAGGTTTTAACCAATTTAGTGGTGGAAGCACAGACAAGAGCAATCAAAGGACACACACTGCAAACACAAGATCCCAATGGATTTTCATAGGCTAGAACTGCGTGCATGTCTATCTGATCCAGAGCTGGCACACTTCACGGGAACTTAAACAAAAGTAACAGACTGAGAAATCACTATCTGGTGGCCACTGCATTAGGGGAGAGAAAAACTCCAAAAATCTCAGTTTTCTAAACTCAGAGATTTCCAAGGCAGCACTGGAAACCCTGCATATAGAAACCACAATGTGAGTGCAGGATCAACACCAGAGGAAAAACCCTACCTCCATGCAGAAATCAGGTAATACTGATTTATCCTAATCTATATGAAGCAAACAAGTGCCTTTATTACAAACAAGATAACTTGTTTAAGCAGTAAGACAAACTAATCTGTCTTTCAGATGGTGGCAATCATGCTGTGCTTTCTCTGCCCTTTGCCCACAGAAAGCCAAACTAATTTCCTTTTTCTGAAACCTTCTTGCTGTTAATAACTATGTAATTTGCAACACAGATCTAGCTCCCGGCCCAAGAGCTGGGAGGAAATGGGTTGATGTGGACTTGACCTCTGATGATGGCAATGACATAAGACATTACAAAACCAAAATTCCCAGAAAAGACTCAATTACCAACAAACTCCCATCAGCTCCCCTCTCACAGCAAGAAGGAAAAGCAGTTCTTTTTCAACAGTTTTATGCTTGTTCTTTGTTGAATGTCCTATCTCTTCTCTGACTGTGAGGGGTCCTGCTCATTCTGAGGAGGAAAGGACAAAAGTGCCTGCAGTGCATGTGTACATCAGCACTGTGTTATTAGCACAGGCACACACCGACATACAGAGACGACACACAATTTCCCTGGTTTTGGGTGCATCATTTACACCATACAGCACCTGATTCATCAACCTTGAGCAACAGGAAAAGCGTATTGGGGGCAGAATACTGGCAGAAATACTGTTCTGGATGACCTGTTGAACCTTCTTACTTCCCTTAATCCCTGAAAGGATGCTTTCCTGTCTCTCACTCTCCAGCTCTTTGTTATTGCTACAATAAACACCACATTCCAGAATGAGGGGTTTTTTTTTTGCATCTCTGCATAAATTTATAACTTAATGGCTTCAGGGCAGGAAGTCTTCATTTTATGGCAAAAGAAAGCACTAGTATGCACAGTTAGCTTGCAGAACAGCAAATTTGTTGTTCTCAAACACACCACGGGCCTTCCACAATCTGAGAAAAGTCATAGAGTGACCTTGACCACTTACAAGAAGAGTCAGGTTTCAACAAAGAAATCTGAAAGATGCTTCAATCTTCCATCACACATTTTCTGTTGACAGCAAAACCTCTTCTAGTTTTCAGCCAGTGCAAATCTTACACATGCAAGGAAAAGAGTTTCCTTCAGCCTGCATTCACTTAGAGTGAGGTTTACAAAGTTATCCTTCTTCATGAAGGTTCATTTGATTGGAAGTACTTATCAATGTGGCTGGCAAAAGAAAATTTAATTTTGATGAAAACAGACTACTTCTTAGTCTTCATCTTACCATCAAAACAGAAGTTCAGCTCATCCTACCACAGGCACACTCAGGCACTAAAATGTCAAATGCCAGTCAGTTATCTACAACATGGACTGCTTCCCACAGACACACATTCCCAGGTCTCATGGCATGCAACCAAGCACAAGGGTCCCAAACACACCCCAGCATCTCAGCAATGCAAAGAAAAACATGGAAAACTTCAGATCAACTGAACCATAGGTGTTTTGAGTATGGGGGAAGGACTAGTATCACTGCTAGAGTTCTGCAATTCAAATGGAAAAGGCAAGCATGGCTACTTCTACTGCCACAGACTTTATAATTCAAGAGCATTCACAAATAATTAACAACAACAAAAAAATCCATGTCTACTCACTGAGACGTGACAAATTTTGATTCTCATCTCACAACACCTACTGCCTAAAGGGGAAAAGTCACAGCAATCTTCCAGCACAGCAATAAATCCAGCCTCATGCACCACTCCTGCCCCCTCCCATCCCTACCACATGAATTCAACACTCGCTTGTGCTTCAGCTTTTTCTTTGTTTAAATTTGATTTCCTACATTTTCCCAGCTAACCAGAGAGGTGCAGCTGTTCCAGTCTCTCTGGAAAAAATTCAAGCAAGGCGGCAGCCCTTGTACATACGCTCCAGAGCAACACTCGCACCTGGCAATGTCAAGGTGGTCGTGGTTACTTTTCTCTGACCTTCAAGTTTCTAAACTGTTCCAACAAACCACAAAGAGGTTTGCACCTGGCAAGACCCCATCCACAACCCCACATCACACGCCTCTGCCTCACCTAACTCGAAGGTGTCCGGCAGTGGACATCCCAAAGGAACACGATTGGCACTGGATCCTCCCCACCTCTGCAGTGCTTCTGACCCCACCACCACCTTTAACCTCTGCTGAGCAAACTCTGGCCACACACGGCTGCTTCCAATCTGCCACGAAAATCAAGCCTTCCGTGGCACAGGAACACCCAAAAAATTAAAATTTGGGCCTAGAGCTAGCAGGACAGCCCCCCTCCACCTTTTTTCTTGTCTTTTTTTTTTTNNTTTTTTTTTTTTTTTTTTTTTTTGCATGCCTTTTCATCCGAATCCCCCAAGTGGGACTGAATGGCAACCCCTTTTCCTCCCAGCTTTGGGAATCCCTCGAATCCCCGACTCGCCTCAATAAAAGTTCCACGGGGGTGTGTGGAGAACGGGCAAGTTCGCTGTTGGAGCTGTGACCCAGAGCATCCAAACTACCCCAAAGCCCAACCCACGAGCCC